>JASANB010005877.1:0-51006 GCA_030248155.1 Sabatieria punctata | reverse complement strand
TCCTCCTCGTTCTTCGGTTCTTATTGGCCGGTCAGTGAGGCCATGTTGGTTTGCCTGCCAGCTGCCAGCGAACGGGTCCCGGCGCGAACACTCCGCTCTCCCTGCATGGCCGATGAGCGCGAATACGGTAGGATTTGGATAGGGTTCTGCACACGACTCCCCCTCTGGTCGGCGACGTCCTCGGCGCCAGGGCCGCTCTCCAAAAATAGTAGTGAAGACGTTAGTAACAGGTGTTAGTAGAAAGACGAGTTGTAGTCAGGGAGGGCCGGGGGCACTGGTGCCCGGACCTCCAGATGGCGGCGGAGGGGCGAACGTCACCTCCACGAACTGATGCACACCAGCGATGTAGCGTCCGTCCTTCAAGGGGACTGTCGATCCGGAGCGGCTTCCTCGCGCCGCCGTGATCTCCCTGGAGTCTCGTCTAGAAGCCACTAGGTGAACGGCTGGATCAGCTCCTGTTGAACCGGCTGGTGTCCTGTGCGTCTCCAGCGCGGATCCGATTCCACATCCAGGTAGGGGCCCCACAGCGAGAGCGTACCAGCAGCGATCTTAGCCCGGATTCGCCTCATGATGTTGTCCGGGACGGTCAGCTGGGCCGGCACCGGCGAGGATCTGCGGGCGTACCAGTCCGTCCGATTGGCAGAGCAATAGAAATCGACGGGTTGGAACCGTCGGACGAGGTATCCGACCGGCGTACTCCATGGCGGAGCTCCTCGGTCAGTGCGGTAGCACCCCAGCGTCGGAATGAATCGTTGCAGTCGGAAGTGCCGGTAAGACTGCTGACGCCGAGCGTGTCCTACCTGTGGGCGGATTTGGTGGAACATCGTCTGGCCCGAATCGTTGTAGCTGCCGTCCTCATTGTGATGACCGACTCCCTGGTACGGCTGTTCGATCACAAAGTAGGCCGTATTGTCGGTGAGCTCCTGCAGCATCTGTCGTTCCTCGTAGGACAGAGGCTGCGGCGCGCGGTTGGTGATGTGGGGAAGCAAGTTGGCGTCCTGAGAACTTTTGTGGTCCCGGAGGTTGTGCTCCGCTCGTAACTGCATCACTCGATGAAAGAGCCGCAGTTGGTGCAAGTACCAACAGAACAGCTCAGCTAGCACCACGACGATGATCGTAGTGACTCCTGGTGGAGGTGGTGGGTCGGGAGGAACGAAGTGATGATGTGCCGCAAGGCAGTGACAGCCGCTCCAACACCGGGTGTTCCAGCAGAGTGAGAATCATCCTCGGTCCCAGGCCCATCAGGTAGAGCCGAGCGAGTCCCAGCGGGTGGATGAAGGGGTTGCTGACCACCAACTGGATCATTGCCAGCTGAACTTCTCGTAGCGCCTCCAGGTGATCTCCGGACCGTTCGTCTTGGACGGCCAGCCCCATGCTAACGGCGCCAGACTGCTCGGCTGTCGTCCGTTTGCATAGCAGACCTCCGGCAACAGAGTTTGCGAGTAAGGCTGCTGACGGCATGGCGTCCTGAAGGAACGTCGTGACGAAGGGTAGCCGTCGCAGTGCTTGTCTGACTGGTCTCTCCTCCCCGGTATCGATTTCCATGTAGGCTACCTGGCAGTCACCAATTTCGTCCTCCGTGAGACTGAACAACAATTAGCTCAGAGAATATCTTGCGGGTTTCCAGTGACCAGGTTTGGGTACTGAAGGCAATAATTAGCTCCGATCCGAACGGTCACTCCAAGCCACCTCTGCTTGACTATGTCAGCCCTTTGTTTCAACATTCGACAGTTTGACACAGTAGAGAAAGCGACTGATCTCTGCCGTCAACATAAACTGATCTCTGCCGGTCCTCCAAAGTGTTCTGTTCTGTTGCCAGAATTTCAAAAGAGCATGTCACTTGTCAAAGACGCCAGCTTCAAACTCGACGGTGTTGTCTGGAGATATCCGAAACGCAAGAGTCGAAATACTATCCTATCCTACTCGGCGGTGGCCAAAAAGGTCGCTCAATCGATCAGAGCTTGATGGCAAAGCGCAAGTACCACAGAGAAAGGCGCCTGTGGCATCGTGTAAATTAAAGGCTTCATCATTGCTGGAGTGCTCGGGTATTGTGTATAAACCTGTTGTTAGCAGCACGGACCGCAGTGTATTGTAACGGCTCTAATCTCGGCGCTGGCCTGGTCGGCCGCCCGCTCGCGCGCGTTAAGGTCAGAGCATGTGCCTAATGCGCCGGCCGCTGAGGGACCGATAAAACCGATGTTTTCCAACACTAATTCACTTACTGTCATCTTACTACAGGATATAATAAAGGCACATGTCTCAATTACATCAGGTGCTGGTCGGGTCGGTACTTCAGTTGATTACCCACCTACACGGACAAGGAGATAAGAGATTGGTGCAACGTACAAAGTTTTGGCATCTTTCTCTCGCTCTTGCTCCATTTGCTTCATTTTGTTTTCTTTCATTGGGTCGCTAGAACTGCTCTCGAACACAACGAATAGGTCTTCTTCTGCTTGCTCCGCCATTTTTCTCACACCTTCCTTTCCTTAACTGATCATCAGCTTTATAAAAACTGGCTCTAAAGGTACCTACGTCGTCTACGTCCCCCACCGACATACAACGGTGCGGGTGCGTCGTTGGTATCCAGTGTTGCCAGGTGCTAGCCAGTCCAGCATACTACCACCAGCTCAAAATTATACTACTTTATACTACAATTTTCGAAAATATACTACGTTTTCATACTACGCTGTAAAACTGTCAGATCGAAGATTTACAGAATAGAAAAGTGTGTTATATAAAGCAGCCTGCAATGGCAGATCAGTTTCAATTCCCACTCAGAGACTTTTATACAAGTTGAACGCTTTATTGACTCTTAAAACAATCCAAAATTTGTGCGTTTTGCCAGTTTGCATATGGCTTATCCTTCCCATTCCCGTCAGGGATTACCCTAAAAACAGTGTTTTTTCAAAAGGACTTCAGAATTATGTGGAAGGTGGATGGAAGTACGTTTACTTCAGTATAATGACGCAACATAAGTATGTACTGTTGCAATCCCAGAATCTAGCAAATTCAAATATAGAGTAAAATGGTTACGATTTGGACTTTTAAAACATCAAACAATGATAGACTCATACGTATAACGGGGGTTCCGGGGGTCTGCATCCCACCCGATTTAGGCCAGACCCTCCGCTGAGACGATTTTTTTCATCCCCACCCCTCCTATTTTCTGCCAAGTAATTTTTTGAGTAAATTTTTGCGATTTTTTACAATTTCAGACACAAAAATTGCCAAAATAGCCTGTAAAACAGCGCTTTTTAGCTGTAGTTGAGCTCAAATTTTCGACTTTTGACAAATTCTACCCGAAAAATCGCGATTTTTTGCGATTTTTGAGCTTTTTTTAGTACCCAACCACTCCCTAGAATTTGGGCTCAGTCGGCCGGCCGGCGCCAGACGACCCCAACCCCATCCCCTTCGGCGGATGACCTGTCAAATGCATGGATAGACTTCGTGAATTTCACAGTACGTAAGCCTAACTCTAGCGCGATTTTATTTGGTTTACTATTTCTATAAGAATAGGACATCAAACTGTGTTTTTCTCTTGGTTGACCATTGAAGTCATACATTTTTATGTTGTGAAAAGGTACGCATTTTCCTATCAAACAGTTTTGTTGAAAATCAATCGAAACGGTTTAAAGAAGCTGATTGTTTGTCCAAAAATGGATACAATCACCGATTTATTTGATATTTTCTCATAAAGAATAAATGATTACGTCAATTTGATGTGATAGAGAAGGCAAAACCTGTTTTCAAACAGAAAAATATCTGCGAGTTTTCTTAAAAGTAAGGAGAAGATAGCATCTGAAATGGAAATGATGAATGATACTACATTTTATACTACAAAATCTGAAATTATACTACATTTTTATACTACATACTACAGCCGATTTTTCGATACTTTTCGAAGGTCAATTATACTACAGGTAGTATTATTATACTACACCTGGCAACACTGTTGGTATCTCCCCGGGCGGGCACAAATCGCCTCCCCAAGAATAGGGAGATCACTACTTGCGCCGATTAGTGTTTTGAGTGTGTACATTTTTGGCCATTTTTTTGTTTAAAGAGGGCCACCGTCCTTGGGCTTGGACGACTATTGTCATGTTTATGCTTAATCGATAGCTAATCGTCATATCTACCCAAATCCCCGTGGGGAGACATATCTGTCGGCGGACTCGAATGCTACGATTGTTTTAGTAAAGGATGTCGAAATCGCGCATTTTCATTCTTTTTATTTTTTTTTAATTTGTTGTTCAAGGATCTCTGAAAGTAAATGTGCCGAAATATGCATCTAAGGTAGGCCTACTCACATAGTAAAATTGATAGCTATCTTTCAAAAGATGACTGAGAAAACTTCTTTTTTCTATTTTTTTCAAAGTGATGATTTTCGTTCAAAAGGGGCCACCGTCCTTGGGCTTGGACGAATATTGTTATGTTTATGCTTAATCGATAGCTAATCGTCATACCTACCCAAATCCCCGTGGGGAGACATATCTGTCGGCGGACTCGAATGCTACGATTGTTTTAGTAAGTGGGGGTTGCGGGGGAAATCGGCCAATAATCGATGAAGTAAGGCGATATGATGAGCGCGTAATCTGAGATAGCATGCAGTAATTGGTTGTGGATGTAATATAATGTAGCAATAATGTACAAGTCAATTGTAGTTGTTTGATACCGGATGTGGTCATATTTGTTAGAGATTTTCAATTTGGGTGCGAACGCTTTATAGTGCATTACAGGGGAGATGATAATCACTGGAATGGAACGCTGGAATGGAATGGAACGGCCATGATAATCGCTGGAATGGAACGGGAATCCTGGAATGACAAATTTGACTGTCAAAACGCTCTAAACGCATCCAGCAACTGTTTACTAGACAGTATGCAAAATACGGGTCACTATCCCATCGGAAAATATTGCGATTGGGATATTTTGGTACTGGAAGTTTGTTATGTTCGATTTGAAGGCATGAGGCTTATTTCCTCCACATGTCGACCACCCTGACTATAAGCCCTATTTTCGAGCTTAAAGTGTAAGTTCAGATTTAGGCTAAGGAAATCAAGTCTTCCAGCTGGGGGAATGGACCAATCGACCGGGAATCTGAACAAAACTATGCAGCTGCCAAGAAATGTTCTCCATTGTTTAAGAAGAATTAACGCGATTATGGCAGCACTACACTCAATCAAACGCTGTAAGGAGCCATCCAAAAATTACGTCATGACATTTTATCCGTTTTCGGACCCACCTACCCCTGGCAATGGGTCGTAGTAATTTGCTGAGCCCCTCCCCTCCTAATTACGTTATGATTTGGCTACCCACCCTCCCCCAATTTTCAAAATTTTTTGGAGTTATCAACAAAATTTTTTACGTTCTCTGTTGCCGAAAAAATGTCATCTTTTGTAAAAATGTCTGTAATGCAGGTTTGTGTTGTACTGTAGTTTGATTTAGTGAAAACTACAATGTACAGTATGTATATTCTCAGTTACAAGCCCCCTGCGTTCTGATACAGATGAAACAAAAGTGGTCCGATCTGATTTGCGGGGGGCCTTACGGCCTGCGATCAGACTCGAGGTCCATTCCGCTACCCCTGTGATTCGTCATCTCAGACGTTGCCCTCTTTTCACTTCCAGCCACTCCTAGTCATGCTGCTGGCACCGGTCACCAGGAGGGCGGCCTGCATGTGGATGCCATGATGCTGACAGCTCCCGACGGCCGCCGGTGCCCCATATGCCAGAGGGCTCCTGGCATAGTTGGTTTCTCAGACAGCTTCTGACATCGTAGATCTTCCCAACGCGGCATGCTTTGTGGAGTGGCTTCGGTGCAACGGCAGATCCAGTCGGTTCCCATTTTACCTACCAGCTGTCACCAGCTTTCGGTGGCCTGGGTGGAGCGTTGTGCCGACGACCAACTCTTTGAGGCAAGAAACTTGCCGTGAGAGAGGATGAGCGCACGACGTATCGCGCACAGTGGCCATGCAGCCTAAACCACTACACCAACTGTGCCGGCGATTTTCAAGCGAATTTTGGGCTAAAATACAGTATGCCAGGCTAGTACATGCATGTCTGAAATGGACGAAATTGAAACCATGGATGCATACATGTAACAGCTCCGGGCCGACCTGGGGGGAGGGGGGTAGGGGGGTTTCATCAGGTGGGGGGTCGAGGGGGGGTTTCGCCCAGGTGGGGGTCCCAAATTTCAAAAAGCTCCAAAACGCCTAGAAATGCGTTTTTAGCACGATTTTTTCAGTAAGGACGCTAAAAATCGCTATTTTAAGCTGCCAAATAGCGTTTTAAAGCTATAAACAAGCAAAAAATGACAAAAAGAGCTTCCGAAAACACCGATTTTTCTTAAATATCAGCAGTGGAAACGCCAAATTCGGTTTCCAAAGGCTTTTCAAGTGAATTTTAGGCTAAAAATTAGTGATTTCTGACCCAGTTTGTTAATACTGGAGCCACTACCACCACTTGTATTTTTTGGTTGGGGAGAGGGGTCCCTTAACTTGTCTCGGGGGGGTGAGGGGGGGTTTGGCCTTTCCAGCAGGGGGGTAACCCCCCAAAACCCCCCTAGTACATGTATGCATGGATGGGGTTTTGGGTATGGGTCATGGGGAAGCAGTTTTTAGCTGTATTTCAGCCGAAATTCGCGATTTTTCCCGATTTCGATGAAATTCGATGCATTTAGGAATTAGGAGCGACAAATCCAAAAACACTGTATGCGATCGAAAATCTGTGTTATGTACAGATGAAGTGGTAAATAGCCGATATCTTGGAATTATTGTTACGCCAGATCTAAAATTTAGTGAGCATTGCAGCGTCAATTGCATCAAAGCTTATTTCAGAATAAATTCAATGCTTAGCGCTTTTCAGAGCCGTGGAATAAATTTTTGCTAAGGTTATATAAAAGTTTTGTACTCCCCATTTTGAACTATGGAAGTCCAGTCGAAAGCCCTTACCTCATTAAAAATATATACGACCTTGAAATAGTGCAAAGTATTTTACAAGGCTACCGCATTAGCAAAACAGGAACTATGCTCAGCGCCTAGAACAGCTGCTGCTCTCTGAGGCATTGAGCTTCAAAACTTAGAGATTCGCAGACTTCAAAACGATCAGATGCTGGTTTACCGAATAATAAACTGTTTAGTGGACCTAAAAGAGGGAGATTTGTTTGTTAGAGCACCAGTGATGTACACCAAAGGGCATTCTTTAAAATTAGCCACTCATTATCCCGACTTGACTGCAGAAAATACGGTTTTGCGGTGAGGGTAGTTGCTTCATGGAACTCTCTTTCGCACGAGACGGTAACGGCACGCACAGTACAGGTATCTTTAAGAAAAGGTTAAGTTCAGAAACAGGGATGGATATTTTTCCGAAAAAACCTGGGTCTCTATTTTTTCAGTTTTTTTCCGGTTATTTTCCAAAATCGCGGAAAAAACTCCTGCTCAAGTTCTGAAAATCCTAGCCTGGTTCAATGATTCCTAACGCTTTTTAGCGTCTTCCTGAGTCTTTTCAGAACAGAAATATAAATCACGAAACAGCCATGAAATAGTCCCTGACAGGCTCCATAAATAAACGCTATATGCAAATTTTCTTACAGCAGTTTGCCTTTTTGTTTTAGTTTGCCAAATTTGGTATTTTCTGTTGTTTTTCTAACTGTTTTGAGCCCGTCTAGCCTATTATGCATCTCAAAAGTCCATTTTTAGCTGAAAAATGACATCAATAAGGCTTGAGTTTTTTTCCGCGATTTATGTTTTTTTCCGACGCTTAGGAAAAAAACCGGTTTTTTTTAAACAAAAACGGAAAAGAACACCGGAAAAAAACACACCTCACATCTCTGTTCAGAAACAGTCAAATTGAAACGCATTCTAACAGGCTCAGCGTCAGACACCGTTCAAACGGGCCCCGCTGGGCCAAACCCCACTTATTAAGCGTTCATCTTTCTAGCTTGATGTGTATTACATTACTTCCAGTACTTGTGTCGTTTCCCCATATTTTTTGGTAATGTTCTTACAAATGTACGTGATTTGGGGAGAATGAATAAATAAATAGATAAGCATATGCGTTATGTAATTCAAATAGAAGTGTTAGTCTACGCTGTTCCGCTGGGGTGGTGACCCATACAGTCTAGTAAATAGTTGCTGGATGCGTTTAGAGTATTTTGACAGTCTAATTTGTCATTCCAGTGATTCCCGTTCCATTCCAGCGATTATCATGACCGTTCCATTCCATTCCAGCGTTCCATTCCAGTGATTATCATCTCCCGCATTACAGTATTTCACACTAATTGACGCAACTCCGACTGTGGCCGTTTATCGGATTTTGACCACACGCCGAAACGCATAATCTGGGGTAGAACTTGATATAGCATGCAGTAATTAGATTTTGATGTGTAAAATAATAATCAGGAGATCGTCAGCAGTCGTTTGATACCACATTCAGTCGTCTGTGTTCAAAATTTGAAATTCGAGTGATCTCCCTAACCACGCGCCGAAACGCATAATCTGGGGTAGAACTTGATATAGCATGCAGTAATTAGATTTTGATGTGTAAAATAATAATCAGGAGATCGTCAGCAGTCGTTTGATACCACATTCAGTCGTCTGTGTTCAAAATTTGAAATTCGAGTGATCTCCCTAACCACGCGCCGAAACGCATAATCTGGGGTAGAACTTGATATAGCATGCAGTAATTAGATTTTGATGTGTAAAATAATAATCAGGAGATCGTCAGCAGTCGTTTGATACCACATTCAGTCGTCTGTGTTCAAAATTTGAAATTCGAGTGATCTCCCTATTTTATAATTAATTTTTTTATCTCGACCCACAACTCAACAACTCCCGATTGCATGTGCGTGTTCATTTCGGATTAACATATACTTAGAGACTGCTTCTAGGGATGATGGGCAAGGTACGTCCGGCTGCGCCGTTTAGAAAATACAAAATACCGCCAAAATATAATGGTCCGACCGAAAACGGTTTTCGCAACTTCAAGCGCAAATTCTTTTGTGTTCGGTTATTGATGGTAGGAAGTGATGTATTTATATGAAACACAGTATGAACATACATGGGCCGGGGGGGTAAGGGTGTAAACCCCTCCCCCTCGACCGGCCATACCGCCCCCTCCCCCACCCCGGAGAGAGAAAATTTTCGCTTATTTAAGGCAAAATAGGCGTTTTTTGGCCTTTTTTCGGGGACCCCACCTCCGGATTTTTCCGGCCCATGTATAAGTATGAACTATCGAAAAAAATGCATTTTGAGCCATAATTCAGCCGTTAAAGGGCATTTTTCTCTTAAAAACTGAATTCCTCGCTTTTCAACGTCCATTTGCTGTTGAAAGGAGAGTTGATTCAAATTGATTTCAATCGGATTTAAAATCAGAGTAACTTGTTACCTATATAGCACCACTCTTTTTCTTGGCGCAGTTTTACGCGGTCCCCACAAATTGGATTCTTTATTAACTACTGAAAATCGGCTTTTTCGTGGACTTTTTTCGTGTTCCTGATTGTTGCGAAAAAAGGACAAATTCGGCGAAAGGATTTTAGTCGGTTCTGAGCACAGTAGACTTCAGGCTTTCGAATGATACAAGAATTGGCTTTCTGCTGTTTCTCGTTAACCCCACAAACGGTGTTGAAGTTTCTGTAACCCTTAATTTTTGCCATTTCAGTATTTTATTTTATGGAACGCTTGTAATCATACTTTTTCGCATTAATTTAGCTGTGTTACGGATATTCACAGCCTTCTAGTATATTTTAAACAATCAAGGGGGTTGCATCTTCGTAAATCGCGGCACAGAAAATCAGTCCCCGTTGAAACGTGCCACCAAATACTAAATACTAAACTGCGCGGCTCACACAACAAACTGGTTTAAACCCGAATTTCTCTAATTCTTCATGAAATCAGGTGCGGTTTTTTGCGTAATTTATCGCATCCGGTCATGCTATCGCCGTTTCAGCATAGACCTTTTCTTGTAGCGCGAGTTATTCAAATATATTGCCCATAACTAAAAAGGTACGGAGTGCGGCATAGAAAAGTCCTTCGCAGGCGGCTGTTATTAAATCACTTTTTCTAATTTTTAATGAAATCGAATGCGGATAAATGTCAATTTCTGGATTAACGAATCGCAGCTAAAGCACTGTTTTCGGGTCAACGTACTAAATGACAGCTTTTTGGTTGTTGCTTTTCAGATTCTGTGGCACTACCGCCTCCTTAAAAGCCAAAGCTAATTCGGCTGATTGTGATTGTAACCATACATGTAACAGCTCCGGGCCGACCTGGGGGGAGGGGGGTAGGGGGGGTTTTCCTCAGGTGGGGGGTCGAGGGGGGTTTCGCCCAGGTGGGGGGTCCCAAATTTCAAAAAGCTCCAAAACGCCTAGAAATGCGTTTTTAGCACGTTTTTTTCAGTAAGGACGCTAAAAATCGCTATTTTAAGCTGCCAAATAGCGTTTTAAAGCTAAAAACAAGCAAAAAATGACAAAAAGAGCTTCCAAAAACACCGATTTTTCTTAAATATCAGCAGTGGAAACGCCAAATTCGGTTTCCAAAGGCTTTTCAAGTGAATTTTAGGCTAAAAATTAGTGATTTCTGACCCAGTTTGTTAATACTGGAGCCACTACCACCACTTGTATTTTTTGGTCGGGGGAGGGGTCCCTTAACCTGTCTCGGGGGGGGGGGGGGGGTGAGGGGGGGTTTGGCCTGTCCAGCATGGGGGGGGGTAACCCCCCCCAAACCCCCCTAGTACATGTATGATTGTAACCCCCAAAAAGGCAAAATAAACAGCACTTTTGACTCAGCAGAAAGCGTTATTCCATTGAAAAATCATATCTGAATTGAGCAATTCGCATGGATTTTGTCCTAATTATCTAAATCCAGATTAACAAATTACTTCATCATACAACTTTCGAAGTTAGAACAGTAAATCTTTTGTCCACTCCACTCCACATTAACGAGACATATAGCACGGGGAAAATTGGGGCCTGACCTATTATTTTTCCGGAAGGCGAATATCCAGTTTAACGACAAATGACTGTATTATATCCGGCCGCATCCAAACAGACAAGGCCCGGCTTTGTATCACGCAATTTATTTGCATGTTAAAAAGTGATTGGTTAAACTAGATTCCGTTGAGTTAATTAAAGGAGCAGGATGAAAATCGATACTTATCGAAATTCTTTAAGCTGGGAATTTTCAATGGATTGCCTATACTTTCTGTCGTATTTTTTGCTTTTTTAATGTTTCTGTTAGTTTCATGCGAATCTGGTTTTCAATCATCAAAAATCTGTCATTTCTTAACATTTGTTGCTCAAGACACAATACACAACACAAATACGTGCGTACATATTAGGTAGTTAGTACAAATCGCGCAGAAACAGTGTTAAGAAAGGCATACAGTTAGTGTTGTTGGGCTCTTTTTTTTTTAAAAAAAAAGGCTTTTTTTAGAAAAAAAGCTTTTTTTTTTTGAAGGCCCATTTCGAAAATTTTTTATTTCATTCACAGTATGGAAATTTTGGGGGGAAATCGCTGAATTTAGCCTCAGATATACATTAGCAGTGCAGTTCTATCAATTTCTTGCCTATTCTAAGCCTAAAAATAGGTTTTGAAGGGCAGCAGCCACTCTGTGAGCAATGCTGCAGGTAGAATATCGACTCTCAGGCTGTAACACTATGTTTGAACCAAAGTATCAGCTTTTGTATTTAAAGTTGCTTCTGATGCATCCTTGCACCCCTGAGACGATTTTCGGACCCCCCCCCCTCCGATTTTCTGGCAAGTAATTTTTTGAGCAAATTTTTGTGATTTTTTTTACAATTTCAGGCACAAAAATTGCTAAAATCGGATTTTGAGGGTAAACCCCTCACCCCCGCGGCCCATGTATGGGCTGTACCTCTCCTAACGCTGTTTTTACGTCATTCAACGAGACATGAGATGACTGTATAAATGTTTTTTGTTTTCTGGTCAAATAAAGAAGTTTTCAGTTTGGCAGGTGAGCGTGTCATCACCATCAGCTCCATGTAGTGTAGGAGCCGGTTCAAACCAGACCAGACTGACTGCGCAGATCTGCTTTGGTTGGATGCAGGACAGTCTGGTTTTGTGTCTGTTTGAAGGTAACAATTGAGCTATACAACTAGAATCTGTCGTTGAATTTCAGAGAACAACAAATAGCGCATTGAAGAAATGCACCAAACAAAAGTGGTTTAATAACCCTAGAAATCGGTTCCGCTCCTGTAGATAGAAATAGCGAAGGTCGAATAGGCAGTTCTTTTCTATGAGATTAGTACGTAATAGGTAACTCTGGAATTTTGCAACAGATTCTGCAAGAAATCACTCTGAGCAAGGCAAACCCCAATATGCGCCAGTGTTCCACACTAACGTTAAACTTGTTTCAAAAGCTAAGGATTAGTTGGAGTGGCGCACTGGTGCGGTGATGGAGAGTAGGGTTTGCCCTGAGTGACTACGACGTGACTGTGAATTGCTTAGGATGACGTCCAGTCAAAGAGTCAGAAATCTCGTCTTTGACTGGTCGTTCGAGACAGGAAGTCTTCTGCGGGTTGCCGAGAGGATGCCATCTAAAGCCAACCAGTGCCAGAGAGCTAAAACCGCCGGCGCAACGCCTTTCCCCAGAGCTCCCGACTACAACGTGTCCTTGTGGATCAAGTCGGATTGTGAAGGGACTGAATTTCAAAATAATTTTCGGTGTGACACTTATAATCTTGGTATCCTATGCACATAGCCATACATGTACTAGGGGGGTTCGGGGGTTACCCCCCAGCTGGAGAGGCCAAAGCCTTCCCCCCGAGACAGGTTAGGGCCCCCGACCCAGAAATACAAGTACTAGTACTGGCTACAGTACTAAAACTGGCTCAGAAATCACTAATTTTAGCCTAAAATTCGCTTGAAAAGCCTTTAGAAACCGAATTTCGCGTTTCCACTGCTGATATTTAAGAGAAATCGGTGTTTTTCGAAGCCCTTTTTGTTATTTTTTTGCTTGTTTCTTAGCTCTAAAGCGCTGTTTGACAGCGTAAAATAGCGATTTTTAGTGTCCTTACTGAAAAAACGTGCCAAAAACGCATTTCCAGTCGTTTTGGAGCTTTTTGAAATTTTGGACCCCCCTCTGGGCGAAACGCCCCCTCGACCCCCATCTGAGGGAAAACCCCTTACCCCTCCCCCTGGTCGGCCCGGAGCTGTTACATGTATGCACGTAACAGTCAGGAATTGTACGTTGTCTTCTATGGTACTTGCTTTCGTCACTTTTAAGCACTTAAAGTGTCATGTACTTATTACTACCGTCCTGGGCAAAACCCGCTCTAGACGTGCGCTTTTGTCAACTAAGTTTTGGACTTTGCGGCAAAAGTAGTAGTAGTTAGTGCCAACAAATCATTGGTGACCATTTTAGTACCTGGTTCCACTTTTGTGTGAAAGGCTGGCAACCGGAAGAAATGATCAGATTCGAAGTGCAAAATATGAATCGTCAGTTGAAGCTGTTCAAGATGGGCTTCACTCCTGTAGTGCGGGTGGTTGCGCCGGACGGGAGCTGGTTGTCTTCTTGGCGAAGAATCCCTCACTGGGATGTTATGGCTAGAGTACGTACTGCCTCTCTTTACAGACATCTCTACTAAACCGACTTGTCTTTCTACTACCCATCAGTTCCTAATTTTCTGCCTTCCCTAAAAACTCTGATCTACCCTTTCCGGCCGATGTGATTTTTTGTTTGGTTCTTTACTACTGGAATACATTTTCAGATGAAGGGAAGTCGGGAAATGTTGGTGCAGTTCAGTTTTGTGTTTCCCAGTTTTGTGCAGCCGAGTTCATCTGGTGACAACTTACCGGCCGCTTACTTCGCCTTCACTTACCCTTACGGCTGTGCCGATCTGTCCAACGATCTCGAACAATTTATGCGATCTGCCCATTCGTCAGAGTCTCCAATTCAAAATCTTATTGATCTTTCGCCCTCCACTGCGAGGTACTCCTTTGGGAATTCGTCTGAAGCAACGTTTTGCGCTAACGCTGCACTTAGAGCTGCTATTTATCCATTCATGATATGAATTTCATGTACTAGGTCACATAATTCGGGATTCGGGTGGTTACCCTTCAATCTCACCCCTACCCCAGACAAGTTAGGGACCCCGAAATTGAAACTAGAAGTACTATTTATTAGCGGTTCCAGTACTAACGAACTGGCTCAAAATCCGCTTAAAAGGCGCTTGATTGCCGAATTTGGCTTTCCCGCTGCTGATATTTATAGCATTATCGGTGGTTTTAGAAGCCCTTTCTGTCATTTTGTTTATTTGAGCTCATAAACGCTAATTTTGCCGCGCACAATTACGATTTTTAGACTTATTATTAAGTAAATGAAACGTGCTAAAACGTTTTGGAGCTGTTTGAAATTTTAGCCCCTTCCCTTGGCGAACTCCTGCACTCCTCCTGGCTGGCCGGTAAACTCCCCTACCCACCACCCTCCCCCGGCCCCAGGTATTTTGGTAGTAGGCCTTGAATGTTCAACGCAAGGCCAGGTTTCTTTCAGCAGTGACTTTCCTGGTGTATTCGTGAAACGTGAAGAGCTCGGTGTTTCTTTGCTCAATCGTTCTGTAGAGCTGATTGTGGTGACCGATTCGCTTGATCAACCGTTTTCTCTCGATTCCGAACAAATCTGTCTGCCCTCGAAGCCGTGTATTCTCATCACAGCTCGCGTGCATCCGGGAGGTATTTATTGGTTCTTGTCTTTGCCTAGTCTAATATAAGTAAAGGTGCTTTTCCACCATGGGTTTACTATTGGTTTTCAGAGACAAATAGCAGTTTTGTGATGCGCGGCGCGCTGAAGGTGTTGCTGGACGCCGAGAACGTGTTAGGCCAGCAGTTGCGACGGCGGTTCATTTTTCTGCTGGTGCCAATGCTCAACCCCGACGGTGTGGCTTTGGGTTACCATCGCACTGACAGTCGCGGCGTATTATTAGATTATCCGACTGCTCTGTGTCACTTGAAAAGCAGCCTTGTTTTAGGTTAATTTGAACAGAGTCTTCGACAAACCGTCGATTCACCACCACTTGGTCGTACATAAACTGCGCTCGCTGATTCAATCACTCTCGCCGAAGAATGCAGAGCCGTTCATTGCAACTTCTACTGAAAAATCCCCGGATAGCGAGATTGAACCAACAGGCGGCGATTGCGAGCAAGGTCCCAGCAGTTCTCAGATTGTCGATTCGGTCCTACCTCTGCCCCTAATAGCGCAAGAGCCGTCGCAGGCCACTCCGCCCAAGCTTCCGCCCAAGCGGCGCACCTCGCGACCGGCCGTCTTGTCGTCGCCTCCGAAGAAACCGGTGAAAATTGGAGCGGCTAATCGGATCGAACGGAAAACTGTAATTAGAGCCAAACGTAACTTGATGCGCGAGCTGAAGAAGAAAGAAACTCCACTCTCACCTGTCTGTCAGGTTATGCCCGGTCGTGGTCTGGCCATGTATTTCGACCTACACGGACATGTGTCAAAACCCGGTGCGTTCGTGTACGGCAACTATTTCAGAAACGCTAAGCAACAGGTTAGTTGGTGGGTGTTTTGTTTGCCTAGTTGGAGTTTCAGGTGTGTGTGTGTTTTGTTTCAGACAGAAAACCTGGTCTTCGCTCGCACAATGGCAGAGAAGTGTAGTCCCTATTTTATCCTGGAAAATTGCGTATTCTCCAAGATCAATATGTTCCAAAAGGACAGGATTAATCTAAATTGTAGCAAGGAGGGCTCCGGCCGAGTGGCCGTGCACTCAGTCACCGGATTAACTCATTGGTGCGCTCCCAAACTGCTCTCTTCTAAACGCCGCCGCAATTGCCGTCGTTTCAGCTACACGCTCGAATGCAATTACTACGGCGGCATCGACAAGACAGATCTGTTGGAGCGAAAGTTCGAGTTCACACCCACGCAGTTTGAAGAGGTCAGCGGTGTTTGTATTTGCCGGCAAAAACATTTAATGCAGTGGTCAGGTTGGTAGCCGGCCGACCTTCAACGCATTGCTGCTGCCAAGGCAAAGGGTAGCAGTAGGTGTCTGATTCTAGATAGGAGAAGCTTTACTAGCTTCCGTGCTCGAGTACAGTAGCAACGTGTCTGAGCCGGCGGCTACTTATCACCTTCGGCAGTGGGCGCAGTCTCTGGTGCAGCGGCAGCGATCGGAGAAACGAATCCGTCGCAGTCGGTCGAGAGTGAGGAACGATGAGAACAAGTGTCGACGCAAAGTGGCACCGCCTCTTCGCGCCGCCAAAACCTTGAGGTGATGGCATTCATTCCGGGACCATTCTTTCTTTCTTTTCGTTTTCCTAGTTCTAATTTGTCAACAGAGTGTGTAGTTTTCTTTCTCCTGTCCGTACAAAAGTCTGCTTACTTAAGTAGTTGCTCGTGTAGAAAAATATATGGCGACTTTTCTGTAGACGCCACACGTATAACCTAAACCTAAGCACAGGCGGAAGCTGTCATGCGGCCTGTTGGTGCGTATATACAAACGTATCGCCCTACAAAAAAGTCGCCCGGCGATGCGAGTATGAATACACCTTTACTCTTCAGGATTTTTTGTGATACTGCCAAGGCTCTGTTAAATTCGTGTAAAATTATACCGCAAAAAATCCTGTTGTACGTACGTCGCGTCGTTGGCAGTGCACAGTCCATCCCGCGGTCACGGCGGCCCTGACATCTGCTAGAGCGGTTGTTTGTGAGTTCGAAACCGGTCGACGCCATTCAAAGTGGTCGACATAGAGGCAAACCAGGCCACCGACAGCTGGCGACGATAGTAAATAGTTAATTAATCGGGAACGGACTGGATCTGCCGCTACAGCAGCGGAAAGCATGCGTTGGAAAGGTTGAGCATCGTCACTGTCAATTAGGCTCAGACCACTGGCTCATGGAATTAAGACGGCTGTTGGGCCGCTCTTTAGTGGACCGACACTTTCTGTCGCTCCGTCAGAGCGACTGGACGGTGCATCCTGATCAAAGCATGCCAGAAGCTATTGGGCAGTAAAAGAAAGGCAGCATAACGTAACAACGAGTAGCAAAATGGGCTGCAAGGCCTGACTTCCTCATGTCAAATCGTATCGTATGCTGTTGTACCAACTGTGTGTAGTTGTTATCGTGCTGTTAAGGTTTGTCTAGTCTGGTGTGGCGTTACCGTAGTCAGTGACTGTTGCGCACACGCTTTTACTCTGGGACACTCGTGGCTGTTCAATGCTTTACAGTCTGTACAATCTATGTTGCTTGCTCTACGTGAACGATCTTTGTTCTTATTGCATTTGTCCTCATACTATCACTGCATATCAGTTTGTCGTATAAACTTATGACTCGTATGTCCTATCAAAGCCTACAATTAAAGGGTTTTGCTTATCCAACTTGTACTTTTATTAAAACCGGTTGTATTATTCAAGTGTGTGCCTGTAACAGTACAGAGAAGGTTATGGGGTTAGCCAAGCAATATCTACGATACTCCGCGTCAGCTCAGTGCAATTTGATAGCCTCTCCAAGCGGAGCTGTGGCGGCGGTCGATTCGGCAGTTTGTGCTGTGGCTGCTTGTGAGAGCGTCTATTTCTGGAGCTTGAAGCGAGGCGAGAAACTGACGGTGATCAAAGGCGAAAAGCCGGTTACTGCGCTGCAATTTAGTCCCGACCGTAAAACTCTGGCCGTAGGCTACGCTGATGGAAATGTGAAGATTTTCGACCGAAAATCGACTTCCGACGAACCGTTAATGATATTTGCCGGCCACCGAACTGGTGTCAACTGCCTCGCTTTCAGTAGCGACGGACTGCTCTTGGCATCTGGAGGAAAGGTATAACACATGTCTTTTCACCTTTCTATCTACCTGTAGAAGTCCGAGATGTGTTGAGGTTGATCCTGCCCGCTCTGTTTAAATTCCACTGTCCTTTAGGACAGCTCAGGACACCCCGCGCTCTTGTCTGACTTGTCAAATGTCTAGTTCAGCTGTTGGTCTGACATTGGCGTGTAGCATTCATTGTTGGTTAGTGAATTGGACCTTTGAAAGTCTCATGTTTAGCTTTCGGAAGCCCTTTTTGTTCAAATCAACTAAATTTTGCAAAATTTGTATATTTATGTTTTTCTTTATTGGCTGGTTTTTAAGTGTCGGACAGTAATTAGCTTATAATCTGATAGTTCGTCATTTCTAATGATTGTTTTTTTGATTTTCTGCTGAACCTAACCTAGCACAGGTTGGTTGGTTCTCTTCTCTAGTGAACTTCCTGAGTAGTACTTAACGCGCTGTTAAGTGAATGACTGTAGTAATTGCGGCTAAAATTACTTAATTCGTTGTCAATAATAATTTTAACAATGCCATGCAACACATCCAGCGGTAGTCCCTAAAGAGTACTTATGCACCGTGTTTACAAGTTCACTGCTCAGGACTCGGTTATCATAGTCTGGGACATAGTCAACGAGTGTGGTTTATTTCGGTTGAACGGACACAAAGCAGCAATTACGGCGCTGCAATTCGTTCGAAGTGGCAAGCATTTAGTATCCAGGTGAGGCAGTTCAGTTTGTCTTATCATAGATCACGTGTTGCCAGAGACAGTGGAATTACGCTAATGTTTGTGCTGGGGCAGCTGTCTGTCGTCCGTCTATCGATCTGTTTTGCTTCTCCCTAGCGTGGCAGGCGCCCGTTGTCCTAAAGACTGCCAGTTTCGTTGCAACAAGTCAGGCCCACTTTAAATTGACTGCCCTGGTTATCGGTAGTAAATCGTGCTGCGAGTAAACACCTTTCAGCTCGAAGGACACGTTCGTTAAGTTTTGGGACCTGGCCAGTCGCACCTGTTTCTACACACTCACCGCACATCGGAGCGAAGTATGTAATCTCAATAAATCGTTATCGCTAATGTGCTTGAATAGTAAAGGTGCTTTAAGGTTTACCATTTTCTGCTGCTCAAAAACGACGCACAGTTGGTGACCGGTTCGGCTGAGCTGGAACTGAATGTCTTTAACCTCACCTGGTTGCCACAGCTGAACGACAGTCAAGAAAATGACCTTGCCGAGTCGGTGAAGAAGCCTCGAACTAGTGTTGAAGATGAAGAGCAGGCTAATGTCGGTTGTTTGTTTGACTGAGTTTCACATTTCTCAGTCGTAAATGTTTTAGACGTTCGTGCGCTGCGAGAGACAGGGCTCTCTCTTACGACAGAGCAAAGGCAGAGTCACGCAGTTGGCGCTTAGCTTTGACCACTCCCTCTTGTTGTGTCTGGTACTATTTAGTTTTAATAATCTTTTCCACAATCGCCTTTAAACTCTCTCATATTCAGGCATTTAGATTGGTGCTTAAAATGACGCGCGCTAAGGGCCTGTTACTGTTACTTAGGGTAATGGTACCATATGTACCATCGGTCACCGTGGTCGTATCATTTTATACCACTTCTTTTGAATTTCGTGCCATCTGCTGCTGGCACTAATGGTCGAAGGTAAGGGGTCCCATCTGGTGCCAGTTCGATGCAGTTGAATGCTTGACTGTCTTAATTAAGGCTTGCCCTACCATGTTTTAGTGTTTGGGCTTTGGCCAGGCAAAACCACACGTGCTCTTGTTTGTAGGGTGTTGGCAACGTGGCAGATGTGTACTCAGTTTACAACGCCGAGCAGACGCAGAAGCGCATTCAGAAGAAGATTAGGAAGGCCAAAAAACTGGCCAAAGAGCAGTGGGTGGCGACAGTGTTCAGATTTCTGAACATATTTCCTTTCTACAGAGGCGATGCTGAAACACTGAAATCTCTGGAAGAGCAGGTTCCCAAGGATTTGTCGACGCAGATTGCGCGAGTCGGTCACCACAAATCGTCCGCGAAAATAAAGTCGGCGTGTTTTCTGGATGCATCGTTGGATTCGACCGTGCACAGAGTGAGTCGGTTATTCTGTATGCATGCATTTTTTGCGCTTACATAACAGATGTGTTTCTGCGTCTCGCTGCCTGTTGCTCAATTATCAGTAGGCATTAAATTACGCACATCCAGTGGCTGAAATAATAGGCACGGAAATTTAATGCTTTGCCTTTTGGATAACTAGCGCGTTGGCGCTAAGTAACGGCCGTCTGAATTAGGCGGTTTCAAGCGCTAACAGTTAGGAAAATCACAAGATGAGGCCTGATCGAAGTGAGACCTGGGCTGGTAGCAGCTGAAGTCTAACCGGTGCGGTGCCAAACAAGTATAAGTTATTTAAATTTCTCTGAAAGACGGTCTAGTGACAGCATAAACAAGTTCAAGTTGCTAATACTTATGTACGTACGTACGTGCAGTATTTAGGTGCTGTTTGTACTGGCCGATAACTCTCTGGAATGGATTGACGTGAGTGTGCTGAAGTCAGGAGAATTGACCAGTCAGTCAGTTGGATCTCTCACTGTGCCGGGTCATCGGTCTGATATCAGAGCCTTGTCTTTTTCTCATGACGACTTCGCCGTTGTGACCGGTGCTCAAGAGGGTGTCAAGGTGTGGAACAGACATTCCCTGGCTTGCGTCCAAACCGTTGCATGTGCAGACGTATTAGCCGTATTTTTTGTGACCGGAGATCGCCATGCTGTAGCAGCAACTAAGTCGGGACAGCTGCATATCCTGGATTTGGGTGCAGCTGAGATCCTAGAATCTGTCGACGCTCATGATGGTGCCATCTGGTCTATTGCACAACGGCCCGACAATGTACGTTACTGGCTGTCTATGTACAGTACATGGGCGGGCCGGGTGATGCCTGAGCTTTTATCCAGTCTCCAACTTGAGCTCAACTTGCCCCGACTCCCACCACTCGCCGGAATCTGACCTTTCACCCACGAAAACAGCCGCGACCCTCCAATCCAAATTGGTAGGCCCACCCCAAAATTTACAGATTTTTATTCCCCCTACTACTTTTCTTGCCCTTGTATGGTAGTTGCTTTCTTTTCTGCAGTCAGGAACTTGACTTGACTGCCTACCCTTACCAGTACCACGTATGTATGTATGTACGTACAATACACGGACGTCCTGTTGGTTTTACTGCTAAGTATGTGGTCTAGCGTACAGTCGGGTATGTACATACATCCATGAACTATGTACGTGCTGTATGTTGCTAGAGAAACTTTAGAAAGGATTCGCTTCTGCCAGTGCCGACAAGACAATCAAATTCTGGAACTTTGAGCTGATTTCTGAAAACGAACGGTACGCTTGGTTTTGTATTAATTGGCAAATCTGGCAGTTGTAAGTTTAGGAAGCGACTAACAATGACGCACGTGCGCAGTTTGGAAGTTTCGGACGATGCTCTCTGCGTCTGCTACAGCGCCAATATAAACTTTCTGGCGGTGGGACTGCTCGATAACACGGCTAAGGTCTTCTTTGCCGACTCTTTGAAGGTTTTATTCGCTTTTCTATTGTTAAACGTCAGCGCATTAAAAGCATGATTTCTAGTTTTTCCTTTCCCTATACGGCCATTCATTACCGGTTCTGTGTTTGGACATCAGCTACGACAGTGAGTTAATTGTGACCGGCTCTGCCGACAAGAACGTCAAAATCTGGGGTCTCGATTTCGGTGACTGCCACCGATCGTTATTCGCGCACGACGACAGGTTGTTTTTATTTTATTATGTATTTTAATCAATTACTAATCAACTCAGCCTTTGCCTTTAGCGTCACCTGTGTGCGGTTCGTGCCCAAGTCTCATTTGTTTTTCTCCGCCGGAAAAGACGGTCTCATTAAGCAATGGGACGCCGACAAGTTTGAGAAAATACAGGTGTTGCAGGTAAAGAAGAAGCTGGCTTCCAGGGACCGTCCGTGTCCGTACGCACGTAGACTTTTTGTTTCTTAATGCCATCCAGTTTTTCAGGGTCACGATGGTCAGATTTGGACGTTGGACATAAGTAGCAATGGCAAACTATTGGCGTCTGCCGCGCACGATAGAACTGTTAGGTTTTGGGAGAAAACAGAGGAGATTCTGGTCGTTCAGGAAGAGCAGCAAATCGTAAACACTTACTTTCGTTGGTTCTTTTCGTGCATTTCTCCAAAATTTTTAGGAGCGAGAAAAGGAGTATGAAAAAAGTCTAATTGAGAAAGAGGACGTTGTAAGCTGTCGTTTTGCTGTTTTTATTGCTCGACAGGCATTTTCTGTTTTAGATTGCTGGTGAACTAGCGGAAAATGAGGCTGGATTAGCATCGCGTAAAAGCTTGCTCAGCGTGAAATCTGTAATACTTGCTTTCATTTATTGTAACCTGGCCGTTTACCATAAGCAGGTTTTCCAACTAGAAATTGTACCAAAATATTATTTAAAAATAGCTCTTTTTACGTCACCAGAGAAGTTGGTTGCGTTCCAAAATCACTTCGAGGTGAGAGGAAAGTTTTCCTCTGGATTTACCGTGGGGATTTCGCTCATTTAGTATTTCCATTTACTTTTATAGAGGATACACCTGTTTGTTTAGACCGAAAATATTTTGGAGGCCATCGATATCTGTCGTCAGGAAGCGGCATGCAAAGACGATAAAGAGGTAGTGCCTCCGGCTATTGCCAATATTTTTCTGTTCTAGCAATAAAAAGTTGTTCAGCACCAACGCCATCCGCTGATAGCAGCTGTGGGTAGTCCAAATTTGGACCGCTTTATTGTGGACGTTCTAAGAAAAATTAAATCAAGGTTTTTAGCGACTCAACCGGCCTGCCGTATTGAACTGCGCAACCTTTTTAGTGAGCTCGAAAAGTGCTTGATGATGGTGCCGTTCGCCTACGTCCTGGATATTTTGAAGGCGGTCGGCAATTGCATCAGCTCCGCCTACCAACTAGAACTCTGCTCTCGGGTGGCTCTGTTCCTGGTGCGAATCCACCACAATCAGTTGGTCA
Organism: Sabatieria punctata; assembly: GCA_030248155.1. Classification (NCBI taxonomy): domain Eukaryota; kingdom Metazoa; phylum Nematoda; class Chromadorea; order Araeolaimida; family Comesomatidae; genus Sabatieria; species Sabatieria punctata. The sequence goes on along the minus strand of JASANB010005877.1, from coordinate 28,231 downwards.
ACTCTTCTCAGGTCCTGCCAATCTTTGACCGCCTTCGAACAGTCATGCCAACAAGTGTCTCCGAATCTAGAGTGAGTGCTTCGCTTCTTATAAAGTTTGTGTTCTGTTCTAAATTTATAGGACCTGATCGGGTTCAATATGGCAGCGTTGCAGCTGCTGCAGTTGGAGGTGGAGGAAAAGCAGCAAGTTCAGCTGTTCTCAGAAGCCTCAGAAAAGTTGAAAGCTCGCAAAAAGAAGAAACAACGGTTTATTATGACTGTTACGTGATAATTGAGTAAATTTGCTCAACTTGGAGTGTTTGCCTTTGACAGTTCTGTTTTTAATACAGGCTGTTGAGCCTACTTTGGTATTAGTAGCAGCTCTAGTAGTCTGGGTTTTTGCTGTTTTTCTTTGATTTGTGTAGCGGTGTAGCGCTAGCTGTTATACTTGGACCATTATGCTTTTTCTCCTTCCTTTCAGTGGGAGGCGGTCCAGACCCCCTCGCCTAAATTTTTGGATGTTTCTATGAAACCTAACAATTTGCCTTTTTTTTGGGAAATCAAATCAACCAACCCTTCCATCCGTTTCCAACTCGTACCACTCTTTCCGCCAATGTATGCAGCGCTGTTTGCGCTACTATTTATCATATAAAGCAGGTGGTGTTTGGTGAAATCTAGCCGTGGTACCTCTGTAGGTACTGTCGTGTTGCGGTATGTAGTACGTACAGTACAATGTATTATATACCGCTTAGTTTGAGCTTGTTTATCGGTTCGAAGGTACGCTGTAATGCCGTATGTACTGTACATTGTCATTGTATGTTATCAGTCATCGTATGGTACCACTTCGTTTCCTTTAAATTTCGTAGTGTATTCGCATTGCCGAACTAGGCCTCTTCAAAATTTTAATTCCAGTGCAAAAAATCCTGCCTACACCACTGGAATGCACCTGTTTACTAAAGTGCAATTTTTTCCCAGCTATGCAAGTATTGGGGGTGTCAGGTAGTATTGGTATTGGTGTATTGGGTTTTTCAGGTATTGTTAGCACTCTAGTTTTTTATATATTGTTTGATACCGACAGTGGCGTACCCAGGGGGATGTAGGGTGGGTACACCCCCTTTGCGGCGGAGGTATAGGAAGGAAAAATTGGGCAAAAACAAGAGAACTGAAGGAATGATGACCTACACTTGTCTATTTATGCCCAGAATGCGTTTCAAATGCGTTTTAAGGGTGCGAACTGGTATTGGGTGTATTGGGGTGTTTTCGAGGTATTGGGTATTGGGTATTGGGGTTTTTGTCCCCCAATACCCAATACTAATTGAACCTGTCAAAATCGAAAAACATTGATGTTGACCTGAAAAATTAATCTAGAAAAATCGAAAAGGTTGGACGATGATTACGCTTAGGAAGCTGTTTTTGCGTTAATCAACTAACACTTTGAAGAATTTCTTATAGTGTCCCGCTTTTCTAAGTAGTACAGCAGTAATTAATTTTCATGTTCTCATCTAAAATACAAATTGTTCCGTTTCAAACGATACAGAATGTGCCAGTACCGTACACGTACTGTACGTGCCCGGGGCGGGGGTGGTACTCCCTTTCCGGCCGAGTTAGGAAAAGAATTCGTCGAAAATAAGAAACTCGATTGAACGACGCATTATTGAGTACTAAATTTCTGCCAAGTTTACATTCACAATGACTTTTAACCGCTTTCTCAAAAGCAGTGGCATATCCAGGGGGTGTATAATAGGTACACCCCCTTTGCGGTGGAGGTAGGAAGAGAAAGTCTGTCAAAAATAAGAGAAACTAATAAATTATGTACTAAAACTGTCTATTTTATGCTCAGAATGCCTTTTAAATGCGTTTTTGAAGTTTAAATTTAAAAACATTTTCTCGCCCTTGTCGGGCAGAAGCCCAACCAGGCCGCTTTAAAACTGCTAAAACTTGTAATTTCTCTTAATTTTATGTCAGGAATGCCTTTTAAACGCTTTTTAAAGGGTAATTTTGCTGAATTTTCTTACCGCGGCCCAGCCAGGCACTTTCAAAATTTTACACCTTGGTCAAAGGCTGCTGCTCAAAGGCTTGTTTTTCAAAATTTTCTGGCCCGGGGTTGGGCAGTGGCCCAATCAGGCCTTTACAAAATTTTAAAACCAGTGCAAAAGGTCCTGCCTGCATCATTGAAATGTACCTGTTCACTGAAATACAAATTTTGGCCTAGCCGTGCAAGTATTGGGTATTGGGTATTGGGGGTCTCAGATATTGGTATTGGGTATTGGGTTTTTCAGGTATTGTTCGCACTCTACTAATTTTATATAAATTTCTCGCCCTGATTGTGCAGAAGCTCAACCAGGCCACTTTATACTACTACAACTTGTAATTTCTGATAAATGTTGACGTTGAGTTCGGAATACCTTTCAAATGCATTTTTGAAGGTTTAATCTTGCGATATTTTCTCACCCTGGATGGGCAGCGGCAGGTATATGTGGTTGGGTTTTTCTGTTATTGTTCGCAATCTAGTGTAGACACGCAAGAGCGCCAGGTTTTAAGGGGTATAAGTTAGTGGTTATGGTTAAGGTCTTGGACTGGCTTTGCACCTGCCCAACGCTTTCACCTTTGATTTCATTCAATTTAGGGTAGGTCGGTGGTGAGGGTAGATACGTAGTTGCACTGCCGTCCATGCAGCGTGTGGGCCAATGATATTTTTCGTCTGGTCGCTGGTCTGTTCGGCTGTTAACTACACCCGGCGCCAGAGGATGGCGGCCGTTCTGGCCAGATGGTCCGGTCGCAGCACTCTCACATTCCGCAGACTGCTGACCAACTCCAGCGGACTCTCCAGAATGGTCTCCGAGCCCCTGCTCGGCTCGCACAGCTCCTTGCTCTACCGCACCGAAGCTTTCGAAGTCACCTGTTCCGTGTGTCAGCCCGACCTCAACGACGCATCTGACTGGTGTCTGACCGGCACGCGCTTGCCCGACACGCCCACCTCCTGCGCTTCGGTGGTGTCTTCGCCCAAACAGACTGTCTATTTCGTTGGTCACATCGGCCAGACTGCCAGACCGCCCTCTGCCGACAGCATTGAGGTCTGAATCTACCTATGTACACAACGATGACATTTCTTTTGGTTGCCATTTCCGCAAATTTTGACCAAATTGGCTGAAGGTTGAAACGGGTTGGGTTCAGTTCGCCGAAATTACTTCGCCGAAAATCGGTTCGCCGAAAAAGTTTCGCCGAAGGTTCAGTTCGCCGAAGGTTCAGTTTGCCGAAAATCACTTCGCCGACTGTACGGTTCGCCGAATGATCGGTTCGCCGAAGATTATCGGAAAATAGGCCCCCAGTCTGAAAAGTACGCTTTTTTAAGCTGGTCTTCCAAAGCCTAATCCTAAACTTGACCCTAGCCCGAAACTAGAGCTTAAAGTTAGGGCCTGTCGGCGACGGGGGGTCCTATTTTCTCATTCAGACTTAACCATCTGGGGCCGTATTCTGGAACTAGGGTTAACTCTAACCCTGGGTTAGCAAACCCGGGTTACGTCTAACCCGTATTCTCGAAGTGAGGGTAATTTCTAACCCTGGGTTAAAAGTTACCCGAGGTTTAAACCTGGGTTAGAGTTAACCCAGGGTTAGACCTAACCCTGGGTTAACCCTAACCCGTATTCTGCAGTAGCTTCTAACCCGGGTTTGACTCTAACCCAGGTTAGATTTAACCCTGGGTTTGACTCTAACCCAGGTTAGAAGAGCTTAACCCTGGGTTTGCTAACCCAGGTTAGAGCTTAACCCTGGGTTTGGCAACCTAGGTTAGGGCTTAACCCAGGGTTAGCAAACCCGGGTTAGATTTTAGCTTCAAGAATACGGGTTAGAAGGTTGGGTTTAGCAACCCAGGGTTTGGCTGAGTAACCCAGGGTTAGTGCTCTAACCCAGGGTTAGAGTTAACCCTAGTTCCAGAATACGGCCCCAGAGAGTGAACTGAAACGCGACGTTCCTGGCTGGCCACATAATTGTTTGTAGCAACTGTCTGAGAACCGTAGCTGACCACTGCCCGTTTTTTATTCCTAACGCAACCAGTGCTAGCGATAATAAGTCCAATAATATAACAAACAATAGACTCTAATAGACAATAGACTCTAATAATAACTCCAATAACATAACAAACAATAGACTCTTATATACACAAGCAAACGGCCTTCACAGAAGCGACAATACAATAATAACGGAAATGGCGTTCACGAATAGTACCACATTAGAGAAAGGCAATGAACACACAGTTAGCGAGACGAGAAACAGACTTAAGACTCGAGCAATCAGTCGGCCTTTACAGCCCTCGCCTCGCCGCTGGCATCTCCAGTAGACAGTTGTACCATCGTCGTTTTTCCTGTCCACAACGTACACATGACCCTCATGGTGGAAGGTCAGACGCCCGCGCTTGGTTCTAATAATCGCATCAGCCATAGTTAAGGCACACAACGTCCGATTATTACAAGCAGAGTGACCTGGTCGACCAGGGTCATTTGTTGGGGAGGGGTAGTTATACCCTCGGGTCATTTCAAACAATGGACACAAACAATTATGGCGGGCCAGGCCGGCCAGGAACGTCACCAGCGCCACCTAGGTTTCACTTCACTTTCTCTCAGCTTAAAAAAGCGTACTTTTCAGACTGGGGGCCTATTTTCCTAGAATCTTCGGCGAACCGATCATTCGGCGAACCGATCATTCGGCGAACTGAACCTTCGGCGAACTGAACCTTCGGCAAAACTTTTTCGGCGAACCGATTTTCGGCGAAGTAATTTCGGCGAACTGATCGTATCCCGGTTGAAACATAGATGCCAAAATACATTGTAGGTTTCGTGTGTTAAAATTTAGTTGGCCTGGCTCGACGCAATCCTGAGAAATTCACGAACATGGAAATTTGTTAATTTCATGCTATAGAAATAGCGCTAAAATGGAAACCTTTTTGCTGTCATTTCTGCACATGTTCGCCAAATGACCTTGAATTTGCAGAAACTCTTCAAAACTGTGGGATATTTTATGTTTTTAAAGTTTCATGCATTGAGAATGACAAAGTCTTGAGAAATTAAGGATGATACCAATAATTTGTTTCTCTGTTCTGCTCAGTCAAAGAAGCAGATGTTCAGGAATTCCTCATTTTCTCAGGACTGTGTCATTCTCATTTGATTAAATTTTAAAGCATAAAATATCCAACAGTTTTGAATTGTTTCTGCAAATTCCAAGTCATTTGACGAGCATTTGCGGAAATGACAGCAAAAAGAAAAGTTTCCATTTGAGCGCTATTTCTGTAGGCATTGAAATTAGCAAATTTCGCGTATTCGTGAATCCCTCAGGATTGGGTGAAGCCTGGTCCACCTAATTTTTACACCCAATATCTCCCCTATTTTGGCACATGTGTATCGAATTTCAGCCAATTTGGTCAAAGTTTGCGGGAATGGCAGCCAAAAGAAATGTTATATTTCTTTTTGGGACGGGACCCCCTGTAGATTGATGTGAAATGTTTTCAGATCGAGGAACTGTGTCAAAGCTTAGCTCTACGCAAGGAAAACGGACTGGAGGTTCTGTTTTTCTGCGAGAGAGAGGAGTTCATGTCAGTAGCTTGTCTCTGGTCCGAGGCGCTCTTACGCTACAAGGGCTTGTTCGACGTCGATTCGATTGAAAGTCAGTCGCCGAACATGCTTGGCACAGGCAATTAGGCACTTACGGCGTACAATGTAGTCGCAGAACCTTATAACTGCGGCAACTGTGTACGCTAAGTGTCTGACTGTAGCATAGCGGCAGAAATGGTGAGAGTTAATATTTTTAGCAGTAACATTGGGCAATGATTTCGTGTCAAAACTGAACAACAATCAGACGCCGCGCACCCCAATTTCGGCGCTGGAGAGACTGTGTCTGGATGACATCGTGGCGGCACGACACATAAGCGAAAATGTATCGGCGGCTCTGCCTGAACCGCGTTCCGAAGTCACCAGTGCGGTCTCTTCGGGGCCGCAGACTCCCGTCCAACCCAGCATCGTAATTGCTAGGTCGGAGGAGGGGCAGAGCACGATTCCTCAGCTAGACTGCGATCACACTTCGTCGGACGAACTCACTCCTCTGACTCAAGTCGACAAAGCTGCCTCTGTCACCGAAGCTTCAACTGCCGGAGACACCTTAGGAGAACTGAGAGAAAGGGACAGAGACTGTCACAGACTGAGTCCTACCTACGAGCCGCATCGGAATTTGATCGACCGCAGACGTTACTCTGTCACCGTTCCTGATGCCTACGTCGGTCGCAATCTTCACAATGCCTTCGGTTTGTCTTATCCTTCAGCTTTTCGGTTATGGCATGGCAAGTAGAGTGCGAACTGGTGGTGGGTTTGTTGAGGTGTTTTCCAGGTATTGGGTATTGGGGTTTAATTGTCCCACGTACCCAATACTAATTGGGATCTGTAAAAATCGAGACAAATCGGTTTTCTTGAAAAACTGACCTGGAAAAATCAAAAAGGTTGATCGATGATTAGGTTTAGGAGGCCGTTTTTGCATTAATCAACTAAAAGTTGGCAGAATTTCTTATAGTGTCTGTCCAGTTTTCTAAATAGTACAACAGCAATTCTTTGCTGGGTTCTTATCTAAAATTGAAACTGTGACATGTTGAATGATACAGAATGTACCATTACCGTGCCCAGCGCTGAGGGGTGGTACACACCCTTTCTGGCCGAATTAGGAAAAAATCGCCGAAAATAAGAAACACGACTGAATTACAAATTATTAAGTACTTAAGCTGTTAATTTATGCTAATTTCACACTCAGAACATCTTGTAAATGGTTTCTTAACGGCTAACTTTTTCAAGATTTTCTCACGTTTACTGGACCACCCACAGCCCATCCGGCCTCTTAAAGATTTCAATCCCTGTGCAAAGAAATCCTACTGTATGTAATGTACAGTAGCTTTGACTGAAGTGCAAATTTTTGGTCCAGCACGCAAGTATTGGGTTTTTCAAGTATTGTTCGCACTCTAATAGCGAGTCTCTTTCTTCGTATGTCAAGCTAAGCCAGTTGAGCTAGATGAAGTACATAGGTACAGTAGATGCAAGTGGCAGTTTCAGAGTTGCGTCGTCAGTCACTGAAGCCGCTGAGTCTGGGCGGGGCCTCGGTGGGTCTGGACCGGAGTCCGAGTCTGCTGAAGACCGGTGGTCTGCGCCGGTTCACCAAGCGTCGCGCCAGTTCGGTGCCGGGCAAAGTGCCGCAGAAGCCGCCGAACGTATTGATTTATTGCGGCGATCGCAGCGACACCTACACTCGTTTGTCGGCAGCAGTGGAGGTCTGTTTACAGCCTGACTCCTACACAGTCTACCGACTGCTCTACAAGAATCTGCTGTCCGACCCGTGGCCCGACCAGACCGCCTGCGTGCTGGTGACCGAGACGGAGAGTTTGGACGAGACGGCCTGGAAGGTGCTGGAGGGCTACTTTAACAAGGGCGGCAGACTGTTGTTCGTCTGCCAAAACAAACTACTGGCCAGTCTGACCGAGTGCAAGTCTTCCCGCAAACGATCGCACATGCTCAAGATGGCCTGCGGAATGGGCGGCCAGGCCGGCTCGCTCGACAAGGACTTCGAAGCTTTCCTGAAACGGGTTTGTAAGCAGCTGAAAAACAAGAAACTGTTCGAAAAGCACACTACCAAAGACTTGAGCAGCGGCTGTCTCTACTCGATTGTGGCTGTTAGAGAGGAAGGTCGACTGAGTCGATTGTCTGTCGTCCGTATAAGCAGTCGGTTAGTTGGTTTTAGGGTCGCCACTCTTGCTCTACATGCAGAACGGCAAGCTAAAAGCGGGTGCACTATTCACCGATGCTACAGTTGAGGATATTCTGTCCACTGGTTCTCCGCTTATTTCGGAGGCGGTTGAAAGGCTGGGACTGGCCGTTAATAATGAACAGGAGAACTCGAACGATATGAAACTCTCTCCCGGATATCTGTTCTTTTCCGACAGAGTCTCGGTAGGTCCACTACACATTACACACCGTTAGAGTTGTAAAAAATTTTTTTGAAGGCCAAAAATGCTTTTTTAGTTTTTATTTCTAAATTTTTTCCTTGCATGAAATTTAGCTTGTAGGAGATGCATGGATGCATCAGAAGCAACATTAAATACAAAAGCTAATACTTTGGTCCAAAGTAGTGGTACAGCCTAAGAGTCGATATTCTATCTGCAGCATTGCTCACAGAGTGGCCGCTTCCCTTCGAAAGCTATTTTTAGGCTTAGAATAGGAATGAAATAGATAGAACTGCACTGCTAGCTGAGGCTAAATTCAGCGATTTCCCCACGAAATTTCCATACTGTGAATAAAATAGAAAATTTTCGAAATGGTCCTTCAAAAGAGCCTAACAACACTACACCATTGCTCTCTGCTTAGCTGTTAATGAAAGCGTATTTGGTTTGAGGACCCAAGGATATCGGAGTTTCTGCACGCCGAGTCAGCCCCCGGTCAGGCAGCGATCAGGTTTTCGTACGGACGAGCCGATTCGTCCGAAGCCGGCGACCAGTTCCTTCCAGTTTTTCTGGACTTCAAAGAACACGTGCTCTTTGACACCAAAGACTACTTCTCGTACCTCAGCAGCGACAGTCTCGGACACGCTCTGCTCTTTGTGCCAGTGGTCACCAGCACCATGGATGTTATGCAAACGTTGGTTTGGCTCTCTTCCACTACTCTTTTTTGACTGAATTTTTGCCTTCTTTTAGCTGCATCAGAACGGTGCCTAAAGAGGAAGGAATGGTAGTGGTTGCTCGGCATCAAACCCGCGGAAAAGGTAGCAGCGTAGGTTTTGCGATCGGAAAGGCTGAGTCTGTTTGACAGGTCGGGGAGGCAACAAGTGGTTGAGTCCGCCCGGCTGCGCCATGTTCTCCTTTTGCGCGCGCTTCTCACTCAATTCACGACTTGGTCGCGCCCCTGGCTATCTGCAGCACTTGTTGGCTCTGTCCGTGGTTGATGGAGTTTGCAGTTTGCCCGGCTATCAAGTACGAACTCTCTACTTGTACAGTATTTATAACAGTCAGGCACTTATGGTACCCACACCATATATGGTACCACCACAGGCCGCGAACGGTGGGTACCATATATGGTACCACTACCCTAGGTATCGTCGGTACCATAAACGGCGTTAAGTGCCCGACTGTATAAGGCTACTTTACATTTTGTGTACGTATAGTACAGTACGTACATAAATACAATGTAGTTTAGGACTTCCCTCTGCGAATTAAATGGCCAAATGATATCTACTACGGCAGAACGCATAAGATGGGCGGCGTGATTGTCAACTGCACCGTAATGGGCACAGATATGATATGCACCCTAGGTACAGTACTTGTTGCACAAGCTTCTTTTCTGACTGTGGTTTGGCTGTAGGCTGTGGCGTCAACGTGTCTAACAGTCAGCCGACTGTATGTCTGAACGACCTGTTGGCCGACGATCTCCCTTCGCTGAGTGTGGAGCAGGTTATTGCGGTTACTTTAACCAAATTCGAGCAGTTAGTGGATCTGTTCCAACGCAAAGGGTCCACCTGGATCGTTCCCATTTATTACGAGTACTGGTTACACAGGTACTGCGGCCAGTGCAAAGCAGTGTCTGTATGTGAGTGTTCAGTCGAGAGGAGGTGACCCTTTCTGAGATGAGTGACGAGAAAGCAGTGATCAGAGGGCTGGACGTGCACGGCTACTTGGAGGTGCGCACACAACGAGGCAAAGTGATCAGTCTGCACCCGGACGGAAACTCTTTCGATATGATGAAGAACTTGATCAGAGCCAAACAATGACTACTGTAGATGTCGTGTCAGTGTTCCTTCCTTCCTGTAAGATTAGTGGTCGTTGCGTTCCCGGTATAATTCCGATTTTAGATGAGCTGTTGTTAGAGTTTTATCTGTGATATCAGAACGGTTAGGCAGAGTTATGCATTGCGCTTTTGTTGGCATAATATAAACTTTTCAATGCGCTCCTAATTAATACAGTACAGTAATGTCTCGTTAATCCAGATATTCGCCTTCCGGTCAAGATAGGCCAGGTCCCAATTTCCCCTACGTTATATGACTCCGTTAATCCGGGCAGAAGATTTGGGGTCCCAACTTCGAAATTTGTATGGTGAAGTGATTCGTTAATCCGGATTTGGTTAATTTGCACACAATCCAAGCGCATTTTTTCAATTCAGGTGTGAATTTTCAATTGAATAATGCTTTTCCTTGAGTCAGAATGTGATTATTTTTGCCTTTTCAGGATCAGCTGAAATAAGTTTTTGGGGTTTAATTAAGTGGTACAGTTGCAGAATCTGATGGCAACTAACAAAAAGCTGTCATTTAGACCTTTGACCTGAAAAACAGCGTTTAGCTTTGATTCGTTAATCCGGAAATTCGCTAATCCGGACAAAATTGGCCGGTCCCAACTTGTCCGGATTAACGAGACATGACTGTACGTACCGTATGGTGTAAATCGGGTCGGCTGAGATTAGCACTTGAGACTGTTCTGTTTTACAACTGCTCTGACGAAAGGTACAGTATGCATCGGTTACGAAAACCCGTTGCGTTGCTTCCATTGTTTTGTCTCTACTGTTTATTTTCGGTAGCACCTCTGCGTTATTGAAATCTGTGCGTTGGGGCTTGCTAGTTGCCCTCATTTGCCTAATAGGTTAGTTTTGCTCTTGCTGTTTCTGTTCGATTATAGGTATGTATGTTGCAGCAGTGTCCCTAGTCAGTGTGGTCGGGTGTACCTATTCAAGTTTGCAAGAAATCGGTCACCCATTCGGTCGTCCTTGTTATATCCGCAGAATCAAGCACTTCGGCTTTATTCCTGCTCTTAACTCGCTACGTGATACTCATTTGACTGCTCCTACTCTATATATATATATATAGTACATAATTTTTTGTGTTTTCTGTTACGTACTACAAAGTCTACCGCTGTGTGGGTGAAAATTCCAAAAAAGAACTCAATTAAATTTACAACAGACCGCCAATAAGTTTTTATTCATTAGACAGTATAAACACGTAATTTACTTATCAACTGAACCAAATCTGCGTCAGCTCTTAGGTTCTGGCACTGTTGTCTGCAGATCGTAGGGCAGTAAAGCTCTCTGAATGACTATAAACAATCCTATTAGAAGCATCATTGCCATTTAAGCACCGTTTTTGCTAAAACCGTAGCGTACTGTTGGGCACCAAGTTGTTTGCGTACTGAAAGATATACAGTATAACGTACTCAGTTCAGTGAAATACTATCGCCAATCGTTTAGATGCCGAAGAAGCTTTTATGGGCAACTGCCACAAGGAAAACTCTTCACAGTTCTTTTTATGGTAAGTCAGTTTTATTCAACATAAACGCAAGGAACAACAGGTCCAAGACAGACCAGACAGATAGGGGTGGGGATGGGCCACTAGGGTTTTAGTTCTTGTCTTCTTTCTGAGCGAAAAGCGAAGTTGTTTACTGTCAAAAATATTGTTGTTTGTGTACAAAAAGTAGCTTTTAATAGTTTAATAGGCCAGTGTACTGAAGAGAGTTTACTAAGAATACACACAGAAAACAATACAGAAACAGATAGAAAGTCGAGTATTTATACGAATCTTTCAGTATGTGCAGTACAGTATGTAATTAATAATAATCAACATTGTGCCTAGTACGTAGGCGCGGGCTGTTTTGGTGCTAAACATCATAGCGCCAGGAGGTCGTGAAATGATCAAATCCCATTGTATAGAAATCCGGGTGCATTGCAACAGCTGCGTGCGGAATGAAGCTGTATAGCCCACCACGAAATCGTCATTCGTTAGCTCAGCCATGGCTCGCACGCTGAGGCTCTGTTTTTTCGCTCTTCTCTTCTGCCATCGGTTCCATTCTCTGCCTCTCCCGTACCAAACCGACTGTTCTCGTTCTGCGGCACTCTACCCCGCCAAACTGCTCAATACATCTGTGGCAGTCCAGATTGCCAGTGCCATCGAAGTGGATTCGTACGATCAATGCGCTTCAAGGTGCTGCCAGACTGGTATAAGATTTGCTTATTCATATTCTTCATGTCAGCATCACCGCCGAAATAAAACGATTGTAGAAAAATGCAACGCAATTACCGTTCTGAACTCAGATTTCGGTAATGACTGTTTGCTGATGTTTTGTTCTGACCTCGAAGCGTGTCATACAAGCGTCATCGATGATCAGTACGCCGTGTCGATTGTTTGGGATGACAGAAAAATATCAACCACACAGACACAGTTTGGTTTAGCACAAAAAGGTTAAATGGCTAGTTTGAAACAGTTTGTGCTGTTGTGAGCAGAGTGTTTCCAGCGTCTACAGATGCTCAGCAGCAGTCCGAGGTACCGTTAATCAGTAGTGAAACTGAACCAAACTTTCTATCAACCGAGCAAGAGCATCATTCCAGTAAACAGCGCCAAGAATCTACCACAGAATTCCCGATTTCCGAATCGTCAACTGTTGTATCTACAAAATCTGCTGATTCTACTACGATATTGACTTGGGATGAAGATGGTGAAGGTAAAAAAGAAAGCACTGTACTTCACTCGTTGATACGCACAATTCCTTAAAAACCTGCTATTTATCAGGAAGTGACTACCTCGATGACAATTCTGAAGACTACGATAGTTCTGAGGAAGGTGGTAGAAGCTCGCGGACGCAAACTGATCTGCCTACGACTACTGAGAATCCGGAAGTAACCATAGAACGGTTCTACTCAACTGACGCCACAACAACTACAGAGGGAGAGAAGACAGCGGTGTCTGTAATTTCAGAGCAACAGCCTCAAGCGTACCAAGCCCACGTAGCTACACTGTCTGAACAGAAGCCTGTCACTCCAGCAGTAGCTGCGGAAGAACTTTATGAAACAGGAAATAAAATCTCATCTGTAGATCCTGACCAGTCAGACTCCTCTCAAATAGAATTTGTACATCTGACGTTAACCGCCTGCGGTCTAATATTGTTTGGTGGTTTGCTGTTGCTACTGGCATATAATATTAGAGCTTCGAGACGATATCAGTATAGACAGTTAGACTGATAATTTATTGTCCTACTAAGAATCTATCCGTTTGATGTGATAAGCTGAAAGTGCCGGTGTCTTTTTTGCTATTGCACGTTCACTGATTTATTGTACGATTACTCATTTGTAAACAAAGTGTAAACTAGATCAGAAATAATAGCTGTAAAGCATGGAAAAACTGGCGTGTAACTATTCTATAAATCTAGATCTAGAATAGAGAGCACACTGCTGGTGAGTGAGCCTGCTAATACATAAAGTACATAATGATTCTTGGAAGTGCGTAGTTTTCGAATTAAAAAATATTTTGGGCGTTCCAATAGCTAAACCGCTTGTAACACGTCAGCATGGCAATCTCGTAATTAGCTTATGAACGTTGTGTAAATTTGCCCTCATTTCGTAATTGCCACATCAACAACAGAGATGTGCATGTTCCCTTTATCAAGTGAAATAGTTAGGAAAAATTAACACTTAAGCGCTTACTGTACGACTTAGCCTTTAAAATAGGCAGAATAGTTAAATTGCGAATCTTTTCCAAAGACGACTGAATAGGGCATCAAACGACTGCTCCTGACATGAAGATTATTATTTTGCCCAGTAAGATTGAATTATTACCTGATACATACAGCTTTACCTCAGATTGCACGTTTTATTTAGCGGCCTATTACGCCCGGAACGGAACCTGCTCTCATATAACTGGTTTACTGGCCTATCCCTAAGCCCGGGCCTAGACACAAGTCTGAACAAAATCTAAACCTAAGTCTGAACGTAACCCTAAAAGCCCAACCTTGAACATAAGCGTAAACTTGAACTGTCGCTTGACTTACGACTTTTGACACTGAATTTAGTTCAGACTCCCCTTTGCGCAGAGATATACATGTACGTACAAGCGATCATCACTATATAAAGAAACAAAAAACTTCTATGTCATCTTTTGAAAGATTCCCACAAATTTTAGATGTTCGAAAGCTTTCTCGGGGTGATAGACCGATTTTCTAAAAAGGGAAACCTATACACTTGAAAAACACTAATCCACGCAATGGAATACGAGTACAAAAAAGGAATTTTTCTTTTTTGTTATTTATTTTAGGGAGATCACTACTCGCGCCGATTAGTGTTTTGAGTGTGTACATTTTTGGCCATTTTTTGTTTAAAGAGGGCCACCGTCCTTGGGCTTGGACGACTATTGTCATGTTTATGCTTAATCGATAGCTAATCGTCATATCTACCCAAATCCCCGTGGGGAGACATATCTGTTGGAGGACTCAAATGCTACGATTGTTTTAGTTAGGGATGTCGAAATCGCGCGTTTTCATTCTTTTTATTTTTATTTAATTTGTTGTTCAAGGATCTCGGAAAGTAAATGCGCCGAAATATGCATCTAAGGTAGGTCTACTCACATAGTAAAATTGATAGCTATCTTTCAAAAGATGACTGAGAAAACTTCTTTTTTCTATTTTTTTTCATAGTGATGATTTTCGTTCAAAAGGGGCCACCGTCCTTGGGCTTGGACGAATATTGTTATGTTTATGCTTAATCGATAGCTAATCGTCATACCTACCCAAATCCCCGTGGGGAGACATATCTGTCGGCGGACTCGAATGCTACGATTGTTTTAGTAAGTGGGGGTTGTGGGGGAAATCGGCCGATAATCGATGAAGTAAGGTGATATGATGAGCGCGTAATCTGAGATAGCATGCAGTAATTGGTTGTGGATGTAAAATAATGTACCAATAATGTACAAGTCAATAGTAGTTGTTTGATACCGGATGTGGTCATATTTGTTAAAGATTTACAATTTGGGTGCGCACGTTCTACAGTGCATTACGGTATTTCACACTAATTGACGCAACTCCGACTGTGGCCGTTTATCGGATTTGACGGGAGGAGGCCCATTCCCCCCCACCCGGCGCTGCCGCGGCCGGCTTACGGTATGCGCTATCTGCTCTATGTTTGGTGTGAAAATATATTTTTCTTCGCCTCCGCTGATTCCCGGCCCATTCCCCCCCCCACCCGGCGCTGCCGCGGCGGGTTACTGTAATATTGCTACATGTGAAACAACACAAAGCGCGCGAAGTTTAAACGACTTCGCAGAGAAGTGGTAGTAAAAGCACTAAAACAGAACGGCTTAAATCTCCAAGTAGTTGCAATTTTTATGAATACCGATACCCGGTATGCCAATTATTTTCAGAATACCTGCCTGCAAGTGCAAACATCCCTCCCCTTTGCTGTAATTAGGTACGGTGCAACGGCAGCTCCAGTTCGGTTCCCATTTACGTATTTACCGTCACCGACTTTTGGAGGCCTGGGTTGGGTCTGGGCCTGACAATTTTCCAAATATAAAAGTACCCCTACAGACGCATCAGTATAGGCACGCTCTGGAGGGCCTGTTTTAAAAACATAAAAATACCCCTAGGGGACGCATCGGTATAGGAACGCTCCAGAGGCCCTGTTTTAAAAACATAAAAGTACCCCTAGGGGACGCATCGGTATAGGAACGCTCCAGAGGCCCTGTTTTAAAAACATAAAAATACCCCTAGGGGACCCATCGGTGTAGGAACGCTCCAGAGGCCCTGTTTTATTAACATAAAAATACCCCTAGGGGACGCATCGGTATAGGAACGCTCCAGAGGCCCTGTTTTAAAAGCATAAAAATACCCCTAGGGGACGCATCGGTATAGGAACGCTCCTGAGGGCCTGTTTTAAAAACATAAAAGCACCCCTAGGGGACGCATCGGTATAGGAACGCTCCAGAGGCCCTGTTTTAAAAACATAAAAATACCCCTAGATGGACGCATCAGTATAGGCACGCTCCGGAGAGCCTGTTTTAGAAACATAAAAGAACTCCAAGAGGCGCATTTTCCAAATATAAAATCATTTCTGACCTCTCAAAAACCTCAGCGGAGTGGAAGAAAAATATATTTTCACACCAAACATAGAGCAGATAGCGCATACCGTAATCCGGCCGCGGCAGCGCCGGGTGGGGGGGAATGGGCCTCCTCCCGCCTCCGCTGAGGTTTTTGAGAGGTCAGAAATGATTTTATATTTGGAAAATGCGTCTCTAAGAGTTCTTTTATGTTTCTAAAACAGGCTCTCGGGAGCGTGCCTATACTGATGCGTCCATCTAGGGGCATTTTTATGTTTTTAAAACAGGGCCTCTGGAGCGTTCCTATACCGATGCGTCCCCTAGGGGTGCTTTTATGTTTTTAAAACAGGCCCTCCCGAGCGTTCCTATACCGATGCGTCCCCTAGGGGTATTTTTATGCTTTTAAAACAGGGTCTCTGGAGCGTTCCTATACCGATGCGTCCCCTAGGGGTATTTTTATGCTTTCAAAACAGGGTCTCTGGAGCGTTCCTATACCGATGCGTCCCCTAGGGGTATTTTTATGTTTTTAAAACAGGGCCTCTGGAGCGTTCCTACACCGATGCGTCCCCTAGGGGTATTTTTATGTTTTTAAAACAGGGCCTCTGGAGCGTTCCTATACCGATGCGTCCCCTAGGGGTATTTTTATGTTTTTAAAACAGGGCCTCTGGAGCGTTCCTACACCGATGCGTCCCCTAGGGGTACTTTTATGTTTTTAAAACAGGCCCTCCAGAGCGTGCCTATACTGATGCGTCTGTAGGGGTACTTTTATATTTGGAAAATTGTCAGGCCCAGACCCAACCCAGGCCTCCAAAAGTCGGTGACGGTAAATACGTAAATGGGAACCGAACTGGAGCTGCCGTTGCACCGTACCTAATAACAGCAAAGGGGAGGGATGTTTGCACTTGCAGGCAGGTATTCTGAAAATACGTAATTGGCATACCGGGTATCGGTATTTATAAAAATTGCAACTACTTGGAGATTTAAGCTGTTCTGTTTTAGTGCTTTTACTACCACTTCTCTGCGAAGTCGTTTAAACTTCGCGCGCTTTGTGTTGTTTCACATGTAGCAATATTACAGTAACCCGCCGCGGCAGCGCCGGGTGGGGGGGGGGAATGGGCCGGGAATCGGATTTGATTTGACCACACGCCGAAACGCATAATCTGGGGTAGAACTTGATATAGCATGCAGTAATTAGATTTTGATGTGTAAAATAATAATCAGGAGATCGTCAGCAGTCGTTTGATACCACATTCAGTCGTCTGTGTTCAAAATTTGAAATTCGAGTGATCTCCCCATTTATTTGCTTGCCTTTCTTTCTTTTTTCTGTTCTATTCTTTTTGTTTATGCTGCTTTGCCTTTGTATTTTACCTTCCTCATTTTTTCTCTGCGATGACCTGTTCCATTCCAAACAGTGGGGATAGGACTAGGAGGCCTATACCTAATAGGCCATTATTCGTGAAGCTTGGGAAAGAAAGAAAAGTTTATATATACGTATACGTCCGAATAGACAACAAACAATCGGAGCAGAACAAAAAAACAGCAAAGAAAAGAAGAAAATGGATCGAATCAGATGCGGGCGGGCTGGACCGGTTGATCGCTTCAAATATTCACATTTTCCCTATCAGAAATTTTGCTAAACCTACCCTAAATGCCGGATTTTTTTATTTTCGCCAATAAATTTCGGGAATCCTTTGGCAAACCCCATTGATCCAGCATGCCGCACCACCTAAAACAGTGTTGCCAGGTGTGAGAGCCACCAGGATTTCCCCAAAATTTTCACAAAAATCCCCCATAAAATTCCCCCAAGTAATAAGTGAAAAATCCCACAAAACATAGGCTCTGCTGAGGGTCAATTTTCCTTAAAGTGGATTTGTGGTCATCGTTAAATAAGATTGGTCTCGTAAATAAATGGCACAAATGAGATTGATTTTCTATAATTTTAAATTACAAGCTTTTAGACACTCAAAAATCAGTTAATAATCACAAATCAGCCTTGATTCAAATACAAATCTCAAGTAAAAAGTTGGGTGTGACTGGTGAGAAATTTTTTATTTTTAAAGTAATTTAGAAATTTAAAGAAAAGAAGCCGGACGGTGTCTAGTTTCACACAGGAGCTGTAGGGAGAGTGAGGCTTACGCAAACATTAAATTAATGGAGCCACGAGGCCTTGAGGAAAACTCGAAGACGAAGCTTGGTGATGGTAACCCGGGCAGGCCCAGTAAATTTGTCTAGAGCGTCGGTTTTCCGGTTGGGGCCTGGCGGTAACCGGAAATAATGACGGGCATTGGGGCTTTGCTGCCACTTTGGAATCCATTGGAATATTGGTAAAGGGAAAATAGATTAATCTCAAACGGCGAGTACTCTAGCGCAAACATACATGATGCAATGTTAAAAGGGTAATAAAGACCCTTTCGGGGATAGAGACGTTCATGCAGAAGAAACTGCACACCAATGACCTCATGATACATCACTCATGGATTTTATAGGAGGATAGAAGAGAAGAGTGTTTATAAACACGTATTGTAATCGTTAGCCGAAAGAAAGTGTGTTGGTTGGTGAGACGAGTGTGGCTGGACATTAGCAGTAAAGCAGCTTTGCAAGTGTACAATGCAAATCTGCTTTACTCCAACCTCCACGGCGGGGACGCTCCCAGCAGAGGAGGATTTTTCAGTGGCTTGGCTAATAAGCTTCAATTGATGGAATTGATGGAACGGCACTCGAAACAAGTTAGCAGCAAACATAGGCACCTAACAATCAATAATATGCACCTACAATCGTAAAAATTGGCTGACTGACACTGACTGACAAAAATGCTTAAAAATACTGGAAAAATATTGATCACAAAATTCCCCCAGTTGTTACAAAAATCCCCCAAATTATTCCCCAATCCCCCAAACGAAATTTCTCCCCAAACCTTAAAAATTCTCCCCATTTTGAAGGAAGTTCCCCCAACCTGGCAACACTGACCTAAAAAGCTGTGGTCAACTGATCACTTTAAGAGTGAGTCTCTGAACCGATCGAGTCTGGGTATTCAGATCCTGAAATTGAAACTTTTGCGTAGGAAACGCAAAGTTGGTATGGTACAGTAACACATCTTGATAGGTTGGTTATGTAACCACCGCAAAGGATTTCCCGATTTAACGCTACAGGCTCGAAGCAGGACCATACATGTAACAGGGGGTCTGGGGTCAAAACAGTCCTGATACTGAAGTCAGCAGGGTTCGTGCGGGACCTGGAAAGTCAGGGAGTCATGGAAAAGTCAGGGAATTTAAAAAAAGTCAGGGAATCAGGGAAAAGTCAGGGAATTTGGTGTCTGGTCAGGGAAAAATTTGATAGCAGCAGAAACATTTCATCGCCAAATGGTCCTGTCAGACTTTACACAACAGCTTTTTGAAGTTCGATCTTCAGACTTTGTATACTACTGCTTTTAAACCTTAAATTTACCCTCTGAATACCGTTTAAATGCATTTTTCAAAGCCTATTTTTCAAAATTTTCTAACATGGTTGCAGTTTTCTCCCCCTGGTTAGTCAGGGAATTTTGACTTTGGTCATGGAAAAGTCAGGGAAAGGTCAGGGAATTTTGCTATCCAAAAGCCGCACGAACCCTGGTCAGTCAGCCTCAGCATAACCGACCTTAATCTAAGTGGATAATAATAGCAGAAGAATCACTTTTGATCGAAGAATAACTTTTGATCGTGGTCTGTCTACCTGCTTTAGTCAGCTCCCGCTAGGCAGGATCTACCCGCTATCTTCATGCGTGAGCCGGGGGTGTCTGGGGATTTGATTTACCCACCCCAACACTCCGCCCACACTAGGACCGGTCCAGTTTATGGGCAATACTTTGAAACTGAACACCGCAGTACTTCTACATTTAAAATGGGTTGACCGTTACTTGATCTAGACCCCATAGGCCGATGTCTGATACAATGTACTCGCATGTAATTACAATACAGTACGTAAGAAGTGATGGGTGTTGTGGTGGGTGGTGTGTACGACGTGTGCATGTTTTCTAGTTCAAATGAGTAGGAACTGTGATTTCCTTAATTTTTTAAACTAGGCAAAAAATCTCTCGGTTTCGTGAATTTTTGGTCTAGCACTGTTGTTTCATCGGGACGGAACGGCGAAGAATTATTACTTCCGAATCCCGCACAAATCCTTTGGTAGACTCAGCATCGAAGGGCACTCAGAACCTGTGGGGCCAACCTCTGTCACCTGCCCTTTACCTACAGTATGTCTGGTTTGTATGTAGGTTGTTCGCGATCGTTTAAAAACGGAAAGTAGACAGACAAACCTATCCATTTTCAACAATGTCAACACGGCGTGCCATCAGGTCCAGTCGATGCTATTGTGTTCTCTTGTGGTTAGCGCCCCTGCCGTATTCTCATTTTTGCCGCGTTAATTTTCCCTGCCTGCTTGCACGTAAGAATTTTTATCTCTCTATTTTTAGTTGAAGTTATGACAGTGAATTTTTGAATCAGCACGGTTTGGTTTTTCATTAGCGTGTTTTAAAAGAATTCACAACATCCGCGCCACTATTATTACGAGCGGTCGAATCGTGACGCTTCGGTGCCTTTCTTTGGCGTGACCTTGCTCTTTCTGTCATAATTTGGGCCAATTTTCACGCGTGGGCCGCCGTGGCAGCGCTCTCAGAAGTCAGTGGAGCGCTGCGAAGTTAGTGCGAGGCTAAAGTGAAAAGATGACCCCGTCTGGGTCTAATAGAGCGTTCGATTGGTCGGTCATTTCTGCATCCTTCTTTCGCTCAATGCCGTCCTTTTTGTTGGCTCAAGTGCCACTGGCCAGCCGTTCCTACGCCAAAGTGTTGACAGGGCGGCCTGCGTGACGCCAAAACCATTGGTCTGGTTTCGAGCAATTTTTAGTCAGCCCACCGGCAGTCCAAAACTCGTTTTGGCCACCAACTTTTACTCTTTGCCGTTCTGAACTGGACTTGGCTTCATTCACAGAAAGGAATTCAGTTCTTCTTTATTGTCCCAAACTTTCAGACTAAAACGTTAATTTGCCCAGTCGTACGGCGTGTATTTGTGAAGAGTAGTTTTTAGCCTTGATAATAGTTCTGCTTGGGCAATTACTGTCACCCTTTGCCTAGTAGCGTTAGTTGTATTTCATTCTTGCTTTGACCAACGCCATAACAGTGATTTGTAATCCTAATAAACAGGTTTTTGCAGTTGATTCAGTTGCTAGCTGTGCGTAGGCGTCAGTGCCAATAATCTGGTCATCTCATTTCCTGGCGCGAGCGCGATGGCCTGACACCAAAATATGTTTTGCTTCCGGTGAGAGTGTGAATACTGACTTTTTCTAACTGAAGTATGGCTGACGTCAGCTATTTTATCTACTTGCCACATTTCCTCACTTCCTTAATTTCTTTGTGCTGTTAAACAAAAGATTTACGACCCCCAACTCGCTCAAGTCCTACCTATTTGTGTGACCTAAACCTGTGGAATAGGTGATAGGAATCGACTGATAAAAAAATTCTTCGGCGAATAACCAGTATTTTAATGTAATGAACAAACTCCGAAAGTTTATTCGGCAGCAGTCCAGACGTTAACTATGAGCTTAAAATACTTTGCTAGTAGCAGTACCATTGTAAGCTCGTGCGCGCTATGGCTATGGAATGTTCTTAAAAGATCCACTGTAAAGGATTACTTTACTACAATACCAAATTGGTAAAATATATCTTGTTTCAGACTATGCTGTCTAGATGTCTTATTCGGTGCCTTATTTTGATGGTTCTACATAATCTTCACTTATTCTTACTACCGGTAGCTGATGGTCAGCTCAGCTTTGTTACTGGTACGTTTGTATTCTTGCACTCACCTCACCATATTTTTTGGCAACGCTTAGCTTAGCGTCTGTTTGCCAGTTCAGTTTTGTTTGCACAACAGCAGCACAGACAAAACTGAAACACTTTATCCTTTGCAAAGAGATGTTGAGAATTTTCACGCAACTGCGTGCACGCGGTAGAGGGTTGCATTAGCTTTTTGCAGACCAAAATGCTTCGTCGGCAGCTTTTGCTTTGGAGCCGAATGTCAGCACCACTTCTCTCACTCAGCCACCAGCCTCTAACGTGCCTTCTTCTACTGTTAAAGCTGCTGTCCGCTCAAAGTTCAGTATTCGCCGAGACCACAGACACCCGTGGGGAGTTCTGCAAGTGTTCTTCAGTCCGAGTGCCTCTGTAGCCGGTTATCGTTCGTACAAAGTCAAGTATGTGGACACCGACGTGCCTCACTTAAAAGGCAGCTACGATTTCGGAGACAGCGGACAGTCCAATCCGTTCACAATTTATGGAGTGCAACCGGGTCATCAGTACGACATCGAAATATTTGGCGTGTCACTTGATGGCTCTGTTCTGGCACCGCTCCATCAAGAACTGGTCATGACAGAGCCGAAGAGCCCCTCCTTCGATGGCCCCGGCGTTCTGGTTGTTACCACTGACAGTATTTCGTTAAAAGGTGGGAACGCATTTTGTGTCGATTGATGGTAGCTTTTTGGCATCATTAATGCTAGTGTTGTTTCTGGTGCATCCTTGCAGGAAATATTATTTCGAAAAATTTTAAAATATCAAAACAAATTTTTGCAACTCTAGAAAATGCTGACCTTTTGCACAATAAAGAAGTGTAAATTAGCTGTTTAGGAGTGAAGCAGGCAGGTGCTTTGCAAGATTACTTTACCATCGCCTACAGTCAGCTAGATCCGCCAGCCCGATTCGAGCCTTTGCGAGTGAACGACATTGCCGAGCAGAACCTGATCGAATTGTATTTGAGCAATTTGAATTCGGGCAGAAATTATAATATTTCCGTCACCGCGTCGATCAGAAATCTTACTAGCAGACCGTGGCACGCCATAGTCACCACCAGTGCGTTTTGTTCTTTTTTATCACAGTATTTTTCTATGTTACAACTTATTTAGCTCCGTTACCGCCAGAGTCGCTGGAGGTAGTGGACATCTCATCTTCTTCCTTGGTTCTTAGATGGAACGCTCCCAAAAGATCGGGAGTGGACAAATACCACGTCTCTTATGAAACTATCGGCGCCGCGCGTTCCCACGCTATCAATGTACACTGATTGATATCTCTCTCTGAATTTCGGAAATGTCGTTTTTTCAGCTCAATGACTTAGCTGCGACGCAAGTCAGACTCTCAGAAAATTTGTTCCCTGGAAACCGCTACAAGTTCAGTGTGGTTTCTATTAAAGGCGGACAGACCAGTCAGACTGTGTCAGTGGAAGCTACAGCCAGTAAGCAGTATTACTTCTATGCTTTCACATCTTTTCTAGAGCAGTTCTGAGTTGATGGTTTGAGAGCTATTGCAGAACCATAGCTGGGCTTTATTCTCCTATTTTCCAGATTTGAACAAACTATTTACAGAGCCTCTGCCCCCGTTATCCTTGAAGGTGGAGGCCAATTTCGACCAGCGCACCTTCCAAATCGAACTTGATCTGCCTTCTGCCGACAGCTCTCGCCTAGAGAGTTGCGTACTGCAAATAATTTCCGAGGACAATCCCGACTTGCATTCACCCAATCGCACTGCTGTTGTGTCAGCCGACAAGTAAGTAGCTGTCTTGTGTTCTTTCTTTCCAGTGTCACCCATACATGGGCCGCCCCCAACTTGGGCTCGAGCCCCCCCCCAAAAAAAAAAAAACGAACGCACCCACCCACCTGAAGCCGAGTCCTGACCCCGCCCACCAAAATCGCAGCACCCCAAACCGGCAGGCCCACCACCAAATTTTCGGATTTTGACTACCCCCAACCCATTTTTCCGACCCATGTATGATGTGACCTGCTACTGATTGCAGATGTGTGTTCAACGTGCGTGTCAGTCCGGGTTCGAGGTACCAGTTCAACGCCTGGACGACCAGCAATGGCGCCCAGAGCGTCACGCTGTCTAACTCGACTGCCATTCGACCGGCTTTTGATGCGGCTAGGTTCGGTATTAAGCTGCAATTCGACGAAAAAGGACGGTTCGGAGTGGTCTGGCCGCGGACCGAGCCTGAACTGACCGAGCTCAAATACACCTGGAAGGCTTTGGTGGGCAACGGATCCAGTCTCCACGCTGTTTTACAGCAATCGGACGTCGCCTTCAAACAACAACTGAACGGTTCGCCATTCGGAGGAGATTTGTACTACGACTCTATGGAGCTGGGACTCTGCTACAAGGTTTTCTTTTGTTCTGTTCAGTTCTCTTTTCTGCAAATACCTTTCACAGTCAGGCACTTAACGCCGTTTATGGTACCGACACCATATAAGGTGCCGGTACCATATGGTACCGGTACCGAGGGTAGTGATAGATACCATATGGTACCGTCACCATACGTGGTACCGGTACCATATCGTCGCCACTATGGCAAAACGAGCCAAGTAACAAACTGGAAAAAATGGAGTTAAGTGCGAAAAACTATAGCTAAAGCACCTAAAAACGTTTTGGCGAAGGAACGAAGTGGAAATTGGCTCTGTGTCAGGAGATACAGCCACGTAACCAGAGGCATGTGCACGGACATCATCACGTGATCCTGGTAAAATGAGCCAAGTGCTTTGTGCTTTTCCTGTTAGCTGACTTAATTTAACACAAGTGACACATGCAGAATGTTTTGCACACCAATTATGTACTTGTATTTTAGGTAAAAAATATTTAAACTGATATTGAAGCTAATTCACGAAAATTTAACAAATATTTAAAAGCCGATTTTCTCGATTTCGACTTTCTGTTACTTGGCTCGTTTTACCATAGTGGCGACGATATATGGTATCCCCACGTTCGGGGTCCGTGGTGGTACCATATAAGGTACCGGTACCACTACCATATATGGTACCACTCTGTTCAGATTTCGTACCATATATAGGCCCCGAACGTAAGGGGTACCATATGTGGTGCCGGTACCATAAACGGCGTTAATTGCCTGACTGTTTTAGTTGGTGCTCTACACTGCTACCCTCTCTGGTATAATCAGTGCGTCGCAATCCACTTACCCTATTCGTTCGATTCCTCCCAAGGGCACTCAACAACTGGAAGAAACCACAGAGACCAGCGCCAGATTGGTTGTCCGTTTCGACGGGCCCTCTTCTGCCTGTCAGTTGCGCTTTTCGGCCCAGAACAGCGGCGCCGTTGTCAGCAGCGCCACCTATCCGATTGATAAGGAAACTATAGAGATACATCTCGACAACCTAAAACCGTACCACCGATATCACTGCATCGCCAATGTACAGTGCGGAATCTCAACTTCTGATGGGTGCAAGGCCGAAGAACGCTCTCTCAAGTTGCTTACGTAAGTGTAGTTTTTCTTTTCTTAGACGTGGGCCGAACAATGGGTTGGGGATAGTCAAAATAAGAAAAATTGCGGGGTTGCGGCCATTTTGGTGGGTGGGATCGTTTGGGGGCTCGACACCCTAAGTCCCCCGACCCATGTCTGAGTCTGCCGCTCGTCTAATTTGTGTGTCCATTCATTTAATCTACGTGTCCGTGCAGAAAAGAAATAGCTTGTGATGGCTAGCGCATAATGCCGTTTTTCTAGGTTCGAAACATCAGAAGGAAAACCGGGTCCGGTACGCAATTGTAGCGTGGTGTCAGAGACTCCATATGGGGCTAGCATTAGTTGGTCGCCTCCTTCGACGCCAAACGGAAAAATCTCATCGTATTTAATTAGCGTGCATCCCAAAGATCCAATGGAATCTGACTGGAATATCAGTGTGCCGTCTAATCAACTGCTCTATCGTGTCGACAATCTGACCGGCGGGCTACAGTATGACTTTGACGTTCGAGCCACCACCAAAGATAAGCAGCTGATTGGTCAGAGTGCGGCGGCCGGCGCGCCCTTTACCGATGATTCGTTGACTGTTACGCAGCCGGTCTGGGCTCCGCCCGTGCCCAGAGGCAAACCGGAGATTCTGGCCAATACGATCCGATCGACCGATTTTAGTGTTCGATTCAATCTCAACATATTCAGCACCAAAAACGGTCTGCTAGAGAAATTTGCCGTGATTATTGTGGAGACCGATGCCACCGGCAATCCCATGTCCAGCACTAATCGCACTTTGGTAAGGCTGCTCTGATCAACTTTGCTTTTATCTGAATTACTGCCTACTTGCTACACTAGTTACAAACTGTGTAATCGTGTCAACTTCTATCTTTTTGTTAACTGCCCAGTGCAGTTTCACGTTGGTCAAAGGCTGATTTTGTACTAACCTATTAGTATCACCGGAGACTTCCATCCAAGTGAAGTGGCACTAGCCCTGACTGTGTGAAGCAGTAGTTTATTGCAGACGTGGTCGGATGTGCAGAATCTGAAGTACTGGCCGCCGTACATAGCGGTGGAGAAGCCGTTGTCCCGAGCCAAATACATAGAGTCCCATTCGAACACAGAAGTGCTGGGGGTGGATGAGGACTGCGTAGAAGTGGCTGGCGGAGGTCTTTGCAACGGACCGCTTCAGCCGTCCAGACATTACCGCGTCAAATTGCGCGCCTACACCCAGCCGCAGATGTACTCGGACAGTGCTTACTCTGAGATCGTTACCACCGGTGAGTTTTGTTGACATGATGCATTTCGCTCGTTGGCCGGCCGAGCTGAGCTGATTTTTATCGATCAGATTTGGCGGCCTTGGCTTGTTTTGGTGACCGACCTCTATTGTTAGCTGGAAAGTACCGCCTAGCTCTCTCTCTCTCTCTTCTCTCTGTGTGCATGTCTTCGTCTCTCCTTTCTGCCCCGCCTACACCCGCATTCTCCTTCACTACAACCGGTTGGTAACAGACTTTTTGTCCGAACCTTCTTCCCCAGTCATTCGACTTGACCGTTTCGATTTTTCTAGGAAGCTTTTTTGGTCCGCAAATGTTCTACAATTTCACTGACTTGCCTGTAACACAGCGATTTTTATCTGTACTCCAGTCCAGATTATAGTTTTTTAAGGATTTTCTATACTCGGCCGAACTCAGACCTCAAAACCCTCTCTCCGCTTAGAAGGATGACCTGTTACATGCATTGGCTTGACCAACCAAGCCCATCCATCCTCACCCGAATTGGTAGTCTACCTTTAATTCTCGAATATTTACCGCCAAGGACGCAATTATGATTGCGTAGACGTCGGTAGCGAAAAAGCAGTACGTACATACGCACTCGCCATGCTTGTAGTGGCTAGTAAGACAGGCACTTAGCTGACGTGTCGTGGTTATCAGGTGAGTGGTTTGACGTCAGTCGGACACATAAGATAAGCCGTCTTACCCTTTCAATTGTCTTGCTTGGTTGGTTGACTGGACATTTGGTCGGCGGCGGCGGCAGCAGCAGAAGGGTTTTTGCGCTGCTCAGTTTAGCAGTTGTGTGTGCGTGGGTGCTGCCGCGTGTAATAATATTCATGTCTCTATAAGCCTGCTAACGGACTCGTCTGTAACTCAATTCCGTCGCTAGGTTGATTTGGTTTTAGCTTCGCTCGGCCACTCCACACTGCTTCGCCGTGCAGTCTGAGTCTAGTCAGTCAGTCAGTCACATCTGTTCTCGTATCGTGTTTATTTGTTGATCGTTTAGCTGCCGCCCCCTTCCGGTCGCACCGCACCGCACTCGCCCGCTCACTCGCTCACCTGTGCTTCGCGCCAGCTCATTAAGCATGTTAGCTTGAGTCCAATTAGCGACCGCTTTTAATGTACCGTTGCTGCCGCGCCGACGCCTTTGCCCACTTTAAAAATTCTCTCGCTACCTGTCTGCCTGCCTGGATTGGTTGTTTGCCGGCTCTAGGTGAAGCTCACTCCCCCGCAACCGGAGGAATATACGCCAGCTGCCTGCCTTCCGCCGGTTGGGAAATCGGAGAGATTTAGGAAATCTGTCTCCCCTCTCCGTGAAAACTCGTACCCCTCCGTTTTTTTCGACCTATGCACATATGTATGCGACGGAGCGGTAGTTGGTTAATTGTCTAAGGCAAAAACAAGAGCACCACGCATACTTATTAGCTATTAGAGCAGCGCTACTGATTAATGTACGATTAGGCTTCAGACACTGCCGCTCTCCTATCCTCGAGGCCCAATTAGCTCTCTCACTGGCCGTTCGTTTCTGTGCTTGTCGTCTGTTGCTTCCTTTCCCTTATGTTCTGTCTTTACAGTCTGTCTGTGTTGCAGAGTCGGCGCCTGGTGTGGGCGCGCGCACGGTACTCGGTGTGGTTCTCAGCTTGCTGGTGCTGCTGGCAGTTGGTCTGAGTCTGGTTCTGTTGCTCAAGAAGCGCTCTCGTCTGAGAATGATCATGGCAGGCCCTGCCGCCGACTGTCTGGCCAAACTCGGCTTGGACAGCTCGGCGCCCACTCCGTCCGCTGGACTCGTGCCCGACATCGCTCACCACAAACGCTCCAGATCTCTCAGGTACTTTAGTTTGGTTTATTAGAGAGCTCCAATGGCTCATTAGGCCCCATCGAA
>JASANB010005876.1:0-60356 GCA_030248155.1 Sabatieria punctata | reverse complement strand
GATCCCAAACAAAAACTAATGTGTTTAATGATCATAATTAGTTATAAATTAACGATTTCAATCGATAAATATCAATTAGCGATTTTTTTGGCAAAATTCCAAAATTTCAAAATCGTCCAAAATGGTCGTGTCATATATCATTTGAAAGCCCTTCGCCTGATGAGTCTAATGAACACTAAATCAGCTTAGGGCACGCCCCGGGGGGCCTGTTTTGCCAAATATAAAAGTACCCCTAGAGACGCATCAGTATAGGCACGCTCCGGAAGGCCTGTTTTCCAAATATAAAAATACCCCTAGAGGGACGCATCAGTATAGGTACGCTCCGGATGGCCGGTTTTCCAAATATAAATATACCCCTAGGGGGACGCATCAGTATAGGCACGCTCCGGAGGGCCTGTTTTAAAAACATAAAAATACCCCTAGGGGGACGCATCAGTATAGGCACGCTCTAGAGGGCCTGTTTTCCAAATATAAAAATACCCCTAGAGGCGCATCAGTATAGGGCACGTTCCAGAGTCGTATAGTTATAAGAAAGTTAATTAATTAATATATAGTCCATTTCTGACCTTCCCTGATTTCCCCCCCCCAGCTACACCTAACCCGGAAAGTTTTTGATTTCCAACTTTCAAGGCCCAAAAACTCGATTTGAGGGCCCTTTTTTTCGGTCGATTTTTTCTTTAATCGAAAACAAAAACATAGCGCTACATTTCCATGAAATAAAACAGTTGGAGACACGACTGTGGGGGGTCAAATCGGGCCCGGAAGGGGTACAAAAATTTTGTTTCTCTGCCATGCAGTCGAGTAAGGTATCATTTGAAAGAGAATAATGTTCTGATTCTAAATATGCAATTTGCAAGTTCCTACGATCATTTGGTCCCGAGTTATGACTCGAAATCTGTGAGAGGGTCGAAAAAGTAAAGTGACAAGCATTCTGGGTCTGTGAGCCAGTCATGTCTGCACAGAAGCGTTGGCCGTGATTCGGTACTACGCCCTCAGTCAGCCACACAACGCTCACAAGCCGAATATCTCTACTGGCTGGATACCACTGACTGCAGTGGCCTACCCAGCTTTCTTGTCAGTGCATGCGTTTCTGTTTGTCGATCTCAGCTCAAAACCGGTGGCTTGCTACTTTAGGTGTCCGCCTCAACCGTGCCATGTTGGTTATGATGAGCGTTTATTACTTGACACTTGAGTTTGACGTACTCATCTTTCACTGCAAGAGCACGCACCAGCTGTGGCGGCACCGGAAAAACAAAATCTCAGACACCTTGACCACTAGGCAGCAGAAGGCCAGAATAGCCAGCCAAACAGGTGAAGCTGAGCCAGACCAGTTCCATCATTCTGACCATCTATTTGGTCTCGTATTTTCTGCCTCTTGTCACTCTGGTCTTGGGTACGCTGGCTGGCTGGTCGTCTGCTGTCAGAGGTGTGATTGTGACAGGCATGGGTATAGGTGGCTTGACCAATTCCAGCAGTGTTAATGCACTGGTCTATGCTGCTAAGTCTAGTCTTATAAGGACATAACTGATGGCTACCATCAGTTGTCAAAACGGTAGGAGCATCAAAAAGTGAACTGATCCTTTGGGTCAGAAACCACACAGCTGAGTCATACACTTTACGTACAATACGTAACACGTCCCGGCCGACCTGAGGGTGGGGTATTGTGGGCAGGTATTGGAAAAGTATCTAATATCAGGTATCAGGTACAGGTATTTCAAAAATACCCAATCAGGTATCAGGTATAGGTAGGTATTCGCAAAAATACAGGTATCAGGTATTAGGTAATAGGTATTTGCATACATGTAACAGCTCCGGGCCGACCTGGGGGGAGGGGGGTAGGGGGGGTTTTCCTCAGGTGGGGGGTCGAGGGGGGGGTTTCGCCCAGGTGGGGGGTCCCAAATAGGGATGCAAATGGTATCCGGTATTATTTGGTATTATTCGGTATTATTTGGTATTTTCTAGGTATTTGGTATTATTTGGTATTTGGTATTTTTTTATACCAAATAATACCAAATAATACCAAATAGTTTAAATAATTAAACAGTTAGCTTTTAAGCGATAAATTCTGCAGATTTTGCGACTGTATACCATGTCAGAGCTGTTCTGTTCAGAGTTTTCTCTTTATTTCTAATTTACTAAAAGTTTAACAATGCAGATACGCAGAACAAGACGTCTCTTTACCGTTTCTGAGCAACAAAACAATAAAGAATTCTGACCAGTTTAGCTTATAACAAACAATCATTCATGGAAAATTCTCAAAAAGTGGGAGGGGGCCCCATCAAACGACGCAAGGCGATTTTGGGGGAAGGGGGTCCGAAAAATCGGGATTTTGGTACGACGTCGTTTATGGACGGCCCCTTTATCGAGACCGAGCCTAGACCGTAAACGTCACAACGTGCTCGCCCATTTCCCGAGTAAGTGAAAAACCATCAAATTCTCCTCGTTTTCTTTCTCGGCATGACTAGATTTCTTTTAGATGCAACAAAAACTCTTCCACTGAGGCAAAACGCATATATTTTTGCTGAAAAAACCAAAAAGTATGACTTTGCGCTCATTCCAAACAGCTAGCGACCTGTTTATCAACTATTTGGAATTATTTGGTATTATTTGGTATAGAAAATACCATCTAGTATTTGGTATTTGGTATTTGGTATTTTTTATACCATTTGCATCCCTAGTCCCAAATTTCAAAAAGCTCCAAAACGCCTAGAAATGCGTTTTTAGCACGTTTTTCTCAGTAAGGACGCTAAAAATCGCTATTTTAAGCTGCCAAATAGCGTTTTAAAGCTAAAAACAAGCAAAAAATGACAAAAAGAGCTTCCAAAAACACCGATTTTTCTTAAATATCAGCAGTGGAAACGCCAAATTCCGTTTCCAAAGGCTTTTCAAGTGAATTTTAGGCTAAAAATTAGTGATTTCTGACCCAGTTTGTTAATACTGGAGCCACCACTAGTACTTGTATTTTTTGGTCAGGGGGAGGGGTCCCTTAACCTGTCTCGGGGGGTGGGGGGGGTGGGGGGGGGTTTGGCCTTTCCAGCAGGGGGGGGTAACCCCCCAAACCCCCCTAGTACATGTATGTTGCTCATAAAAAGTTAAAATCCGGATTTTAGCTGAAAAATCACCCAGACTACCAATTTAGTCTCAAAAGTCAGCTAAATTCAGACTAGTCCAGTCATCTTATGATTTTCTCGTTATGGAACTGCACAAAGTGCTAAAAACCCACTCTTAAAATTAGTGTTCCGACGATATCAAAATTCGACGATATTCGATATCGATATCGATATCGATATTTTCAGCTTAATATCGATCGATATCGATATCGATATTTATGGTTATGCAAGAAAATCTGAAAATTTTAGGGAGCAAACTGCCCTCGCTGCTTTATCAGTCAAGCACTGATGCAATCGGCGATCTGATATCTATGTATTAGTTAGAGAATAGCAGAAAGGTAGTGGTTCTTCTGAAGCCCTTCAATGAAAAGGTTGACCCCTCAGGCCGATGCCCCACCCTCATTAGGCATAAATGAGCTCAGACAGAATAGCGTATTTCAACGTATTTTAATGACAAATAAGCCAAAAAACCTTGACTTTAGTAAAAAATCGGACTGTTTTGCTTACCATCCTTTCAACCACCCGTCAGCCCGGCTCTACCCCCTGAGAATTTGAAAATTTACCACCTCTCAGCCCAAATGCTAGTCCATGTCTGCTTCTGCCCTCCTGCTTCAAGTGTACAGAGGGAGCAGCTCTTTGGTGTTGCTGCAGACCTTTAAGAACCTAACCGTTGCCGTATGAAAGCTGAGAATGCCAAGAAACTGATGTTTCTGAGAGCTATCATGCCACTGTTAGGTTTTGACTATGCCATCGATTTCTAAGTTGTCCATAAAAACTGTTTTTTTACTGTTCCAGAGAAATAAACTTGGTGTCAGTTTTGTTTTTCCCCACTTTTCCGCATAAAAAATATCGAAAATATCGATGCGAAATATCGCGATATCGATATCGATATTGGAAAAAGGGTCGATATATCGACTTTTCGATATCGATATCGATATATCGTCGGAACCCTACTTAAAATATCACAGGGGTGTGAAATCGCTTTGCACATCCATCTCTGGTGGTTTATCTTTGCTACTTATAGTATAGCTTCTCATAATTTACCCATAGAGTGTGTCCCTATTTGTCTTCGCCCTTATTCATTGGGCTACTCAGGATTTTGCAAAAAGGAAGTATAAAATTTTTGGATCTCTGGTTGGGCTTTGGGCCATGGCCCAATCAGGGCAAGAAAAATTTTACAAAAGTTAGCTTAAAAAACGCTTTAGAAAGCATTCAGAGTATAGTATTAGCAGACATTAGGATGTATTGTAGTCTGAGGAGGCCTGGTTTGGCAACGGCCCAAGCAGGGCGAGAAAATTTTGAAAAAATAGCCTTCCTACACGCTTTTTTAATGAACAAATCGGTCGTAAACTACCATTTGTTGCCATCTGTTTGTACCTGATACCTGTACCTGTTTCAGTCCAAAAATACCCAAAATCAGGTAGGTACTGCTCGAAAGTACCCGATCAGGTATCAGGTAGGTATCAGGTGGGTATTGCAAATCTACCTGATAATCAGGTACAGGTATACCTGATCCACAGTAGGGTGGGGTAGGGGGTTTCCGTCAGGAAGAGTTCCAAAATTTTGAAAAGCTCCAAAACGTCTGAAAATGCGTTTTGTAAGCACGCTTTATTCAAAAAGAAGACCGAAAATCGCTATTTCAAGCTGCCAAATAGCGTTTAACGAGCTATATAAAGAAGCAAAGTTGACAGAAAGAGCACAGGTCCGGCACCATAAACGGCGTTAAGTGCCTGACTGTAGCGTACAAACGAGGTAAAAGTATACAAAAATACTGTTGTTTGGTACACATTTACGTACCTTCAAATGTGTATGGATGGTAATTTGTGTACACACATTCTACAAAACAATGTGTATGTTTGTGTATGTGTATTGTACTGAAAACGCAAATTTTTTGGTAGATTTTCAGTCAGAAATGCTAGGAAAATCAAATCTCTCAATCTCTGCTGCTTGAAACCTTGGATAGTAGCTTTGAAATCGAGGAACTTAGGCCATTTTAAGGTTTATTATGCAGGTTGTAAGGTTTATTCCAACTTCTGCGGCATGCATGTGCACGGGTTTCTGACATGAGAGCACGTCTAGAGCAGTATCAAACATTGAACCACCGATGTGGCACTTTTCTGTCGGTTTCTTCGCAAGCTTGCAATCTGTCAAGTTGGTCCACGGGCTGCATCCTACCTAATCCGGTGGTTCGTTCGGTTCCAAACAATCTGTGCAAGGAAGTGGTTGATCTAGAGAGAACGATGCCGGTTTCGCTATCAACAGCCACACTTTCTCCGCTGTCAGTTCTATAGAACCGGACCGATTCGGGGGTTTTAGCGTCGAGGTCGGCGGTGCACACTCTCCAGACGCATTTAGCCAGACAGAATAAGAGAGTCAAAAAGGCTAGAACGACCACTGTGTAAGACACGTAATAAACCCACCATTGCTGGTCGGCCATGTTAGGTTACCTTAGCAGTAAGCTGCGTTAATTAGCTATAAGCTGTCTGGATTTAGCCTAATCCCCTAATCTTGGCTCTGAAGGAAGTGAATAAAGATGAATTTCGAGACGAGCATCTGGTTCTATGGTTGTTATGCATTGATGGTGTTTGCTTTGCTTATGCTAATCGCCTCTTTGATAAAGTGCATCTGTAAAGTCTACCACGCCGATTTGGATGGCGAAAGTCCGGAACCAACTAGGAGCTTTCGGTGCAAAGAAACCGGCGAGAACGTGACGGTCGACACCGAAACTGGCATCATTCTCTCGCGCGTCCGACACTCGCTTCAACTGCTCTCCGACATCGATCGGTCGCACAGTTTTCAGATAACTGCTGAGCGCTTAGACTCCGTTCGTGAAGAATAAAAGCTGTAATTGTCGGCTTACCGCCTTTTTCTGTAGGCCGATAGGCTTGGCATTTTTGTAGCCCTCCCCACTGAAACCAAAAATATGCTGTGTAAAGCGTATTCTATACTTACGCCTGTAATCTCTGAAAAGAGCATCGTTTGAATGCAAATCCATTTCAAATTAACAGCACATGAGCTACCGTATAAAACATGCTCAGGGCTGGTCTTCGTGAAATTAAGAACAGGCGCGCTATTTTCCGCTATTGTTTTTTCGGAAGAAAAAATCAAACGACGAGTCGCTCGCTGTCAACGAAGAAGATAGCGAACATACAAAATGCAAAAGAACAAGCAGAATACGTATTTTAGGAAGGCGACATATTAGGAATACAATGAAGCTGACCTGCTCCATTGTCTAACCACTTCTTTGTCTCTCTAAGGGATGTGAGGTGTGTTTACCTTTTCCGGCGTTTTCGGAAAAAACGGTTTTTTCCTAACGGTCGGAAAAAAATCGCGGAAAAAACTCAAGCTAAAAACAGCTAGTTTATGTCATTTTTCTATTAAAAAATGGACTTTTGCTATGTATAATAGGCCATACTGACTCAAAACTGTTAGAAAAACAACAGAAAAGCCCAAATTTGGACAAAGTCGCGTCTTGGCCACGAGTAGTTTACGCTATCCCGTGTGTCACGGCGGCCCCGGCATCCGTGAGAGCGGTTGTTTGCGGGTTCGATACCGGTCGAAGCGACTGGAAGTAGTCGACGTAAAGCCCAACCCAGACCGCCGAAAGCCGGTGATGGCCAGTAGGTAAATGGGAACCGAACCGGCGCTGCCGTTGCACCTAATGCCAGCAAAGGGGAGGGTTGTTTGAAGGCAGGGCTACCCCATTGAAGTCCTCTGAAAAGAGCGAGGGGTGTCCTGAGCTGTCCGAAAGGACAGTGGAACTCATAAAAACAAACAAAAAGACCAAAATAAAAAATGCAAACTGCTGTAAGAAATTTCTGATGTATTTCTGGTCTGAAAAGACTGAGGAAGGAGCTAGAAAGTGTTAGGAATTATAAAACCAGTCTAGAATACTCAGAACTTGTGTTGGAGTTTTTCCGCGATTTGTGAAAAAAAACGGAAAAAACAAAAAAAAACAGGCTGAGGTTTTTTCGGAAAAATATCCATCTCTGGTCTCTCCTACTCTGCACTGCTGCCGCCGACCGAAATGAATAAACGAATAAAAATAATAAAAAGAAGAGTTGTTAGCCAGCTTAGCTCCTTCCAAGTACAAAATGACTTTTTTGACTGTGTGTTATGCGAATGCAATAATTTGTTCCTCAACCAGCTCAATTCGTCGGTTTGAATCCGATAAAAAAGATTTCTTCCCTCTAGCGTTGCGCTTGCGTGATCGGCTGTGTATAGTTTATGTATGTAGGTTACATTACTGTATGTTTATCATATTTTTCGCGTCTAGATAATAAAACCTAAATTTAGTTCATATTCTGATGCCCCGCCTGATGAACAAGACTGAGTAGCATTCAGAGATTACAAGCTATGCGCCAAATGGGCTTTAACACATGAAATTCATGAAAAGTTCCTTTTCTGCCTCTTTTTCAATCAAAATACCTCGAACAGACGTAACTGCAATCGTTTCATAGCTGTTGCTAGCCAAATTATGATGACGGAAAGATCGTTGTGTGTTTGACATAGATTTCATGCCTTATCTTCAATATTACAGCAGTTAAGAGATTACTTTAATGCTAAAGTACAGAGTAGTTTAAGCTTGACATTTACAATTTTCGGCACTAAATTTACTTATTGTTTAATAAGGCAAGCAAGACACGCAATTGTGCCTTCCGGACAGAGAAAATGCTGAAACCAAAAACTCATGGGCTTACTAATGGAAAGTAAAACCTAAAATGCCCAGATGGTCTTTTTTCGGACGACTTATTCTCGGAAAAACTCGAACGTTCTCGCTTTGTAGTGACGTATAAAGTTAAGAAGAGTTATCTACATTAACTCGTCTTTTTTAGCCAGGGAACCAATAAAACTTATGGCACCACTTCTCTAGAGGCTTCAGGTAATTGATTAATTGGATTGAAGTTACATACCATACCGTGTTCATTGCAATGAGCCACGCCCTCCCTGCAATAAGCCACGTGTCACAGGAGGTTTGAAAGAAATGAGCCGCGCCTTCCAATAAGATGCGCACGGCTTATTAGAAAGCAGCTTGTCATATGAAAAAGTAGTCAACCAGAGCTAATCCTACTGTCAAACAACCTTGTAAGGCATGAATGAAGTATAAAACTACAAGAGGACTAAATCTTTCAGAGTTTCTACAGAAGTTTTGGTGAAAATAATACCCCAAACCTACGGGAAGGCGTTTTGTGCTGCCCAAAATCAAGCTGAAATAAATAACTAATAGCCACGTGTCCCCAGGGCTCCGAAATAAATAAGCTGCGCGCAGTTATTGGAACTGATACAACGCTTAACGCTTGGAACGGTATATGGAACCGGTTCTTATATGGTACTGCTCTATATGTACAAACTCGGGTGCTACACTGTCAGAGGAGTGGTTCAATCTAAAAATCTGCAAAAATGTTATTGCGGTTTTGTTGGTCTGGTGGACGCGCACAATTTACAAAGCAGTATGACAAATACAGCAAATAATGCATTTCAATAGGAGATTAACTTTCACAACTGGCTTAGTCTGTCTGTCGGTTGCAACAGCTGCAGTCTATCTGCGATGTCCGTCAACATCTGCACCGATCTCTTAGCTCTGTACAAGACGATTCCAGTTTCCGAGTCGACAGTCACATAGTGACCGCTGTCGGTACGCAAGTGACGCACCGAGTCGTAATCAGGACTGTCGGCGTCCAGGTTGACGGCAGCCACGTTTCTGGCGCATTTTATAACGCACAAAACTAGCAGAAGCACAGCGGCCACAACTAACGCGTAACTGAGATAATAAACAGACAAGGCCAGGACGCCCATGGCGTGTCTGGGATCCCGTCCTGATAGACTGGCGTGGTGTTTATGCGTGAGAGCACTTTTTGGTCTGCTTGCTCTAATGAGTTTGCTTCTTATTTGGTTGATACAACAAGAAATAACACAAATTCGCACCGTCACATGTATACGTAGAAGAAGCTAGAAATTGGGAAAATATGCTTAAAAACAACCAAAAATAGTAAAGAGAGACTGGTACTAAAAGCTCTAAAATATCGTGACAGATGAGATAACGAGATTATCGAAATGTTATCAGCGTAAATTCCTAGTCGCCGATCTGTGGTTACATGGTCTGAATGGCATGCAGTTCCACATCGCCGCCCACTTCCAAGCCGACGATATTGTTGGGAT
The DNA here is from genome assembly GCA_030248155.1 of Sabatieria punctata. Classification (NCBI taxonomy): domain Eukaryota; kingdom Metazoa; phylum Nematoda; class Chromadorea; order Araeolaimida; family Comesomatidae; genus Sabatieria; species Sabatieria punctata. The sequence continues at coordinate 51,087 of JASANB010005876.1, read as the reverse complement.
CCATTCGGTGGGCAAAAGTACACACTCGTTCCCCATTCACAAGAATCTGAAAAAACAAAATAGGGCGTCATCTTGCGTCAGCAAAGCTAGTTTAATCTTGGCGCATTGGCGTTATCTTGCTTCTTTGAACTGGTTGCGTAATTTAATAATGTGTCATCGGTTAAACACGATTAGTCAGCAAGCGCGCGCGGTCAGTTTTTGTGTAAAATCTCTTTTTTGTAGGGCAGAATTGACGATTTTTGTGCGAATAAAAAACGATGAATACTGACTTGGTAGGCGTATGACTCATTCTCGATGACCAGATCAAATCCGACGTCTTTGTGGAAGGGGAACGTGCCCTCCATCTCTTCGTTCTTCCACTCGCCGCCCTCCTTGCTGTTGCGCACTACTTTCTGTCAATGTTTACCTACTTTAGATGCGCACAAAGCCACCGCCACGCATATCCAGTTACCTTCTCATTAAACCTCACATTCAAATGCAAAGCGATGTCTCCGTTTCCGGCCAGCAGATTGACGTGGAATTGTTTGCCTTTTTTCTCAGGTACTCCGGATACGAAGAGACGCTTGCCCGGCATGAATTTTCCCTGGATGCCCGCCTCGTACGGGACCGACTGAAAGCAGGAAAAACATTTCAAAACGGCCCCGCGTCTGTCCGCCTCTGCCGCCCGCCGGCAGCTCCCAACAAAAACCGGCCCGGCCAAAGAGCTCTTTGTGCTGTGGCTCGGTTTTGACTGGGTAGTGGCTCGTAAAGTTCTGTTGAATCATAGCAACATAAATATCTGGCGTGACTAGAATATGTGCTAGGATTGGCACAACCTACCTTCAATTATTGGCAAACGCACATACGTACGTATGTATGTACAATGTACATGTGCCTACACACCTATTTCAACTCAACTTTATTCGCAGATCGACACCAAAAATATGGTAAAACTAGGATCGCGAAAAAACTAGGATCGCGAAAGATTTCAAAGACAAATCTATGGTTTTTGTTTAGAGTCAAAATTTTTAAAGATTCAAAATCGCCAATTAGATTTGAATTCACAAAAGGTGCTATCCTTTCCTATGATTTAACGGTCTTTACTCTAAAAAACTAGGTACACGTAAGAGTGGTCCGGAAAACCAATCCATCGGAAAAAACAAATGCGATCAATCATCACTGAATTTTCTGGAAATCAAGGCTTGGCTCAATCTTTTCGTATTTTTTAGAATTTTAGACTTTAGACTGCAATTGCACAATTTACGACAATTTTTGGAGTCCAAAGGTGGAGTTTGTTGTCCTTTTTTGGGGAAAAGTGGGTTTTGTTGACCTTTCGTGGGGACCAAAGGTGGGTTTTGTTGACGTTTTTGGGGTGAAAAGTGGGTTCTGTCTACCTTTTTTGGGGGTCCGAAGGTGGGTTTTGTCGACCTTTTTTGGGATAAAAAGTGGGATTTATCGACCTTTTGGAATTGTTGCGCTAAAAATGGCTTTAAAACCCTATTTGGACAGAAAAAAGCGTTAAAAATCCTGTTTTTGCGTTAAAAATGCCTCAAAAACCCTGTTCTGGTTGAGGAAAATGCCTTAAAAAGCCAATATTGAAGCAACAAATGCAAAAAAGCAGTTTTGGACTCAAGCTACGTATTGAATATGAGTTTCAACGATAAAATTCAGTTTGAAATGCGTTTTGGAACTAAAAATAGGCCAGAAAACCCTAATTTTTGGCTCTAAATCAGGAACAATACCTTGTTCTGAGTTAAAAGATTACTGAAAAACCGTAGTTTATGATTCGAGTGCAGTTCATAAGCCCTGTTTAGGGTTTCTAAGCAACCTGAAAACCTCTCTGGCCTTTTTAACCAGTTATAAAACCCTGTTTAGGGTTTCAAAGTAACCTGGAAACCCTAATTAGGGTTTCAAAGTAACCTACAGTAAACCCTAATCAGGTTTTCAAAGTAACCTACATTAAAACTGTAATCAGGGTTTCCAAGCACTGCTAAAACTCTGTTTTGGGTTGTAGGGTAGACGAAACCCCAATTCAGTGCTGCAGAATCCCTTGTCTGGGCTAAAATTTTCTTTACTTTGTAACCAAGAAGTGGGTTTTCAGGTCCCTCAAAAATTTGATGGGGGACTTTTGCCTTATCCCCTTTACCCCCAACGACATGTACTGTACATTGTATGTTGTGGTTGGGGTCCAGGAAGCAAACAAAGCTAAATAACGTACATAGTAGCGTCCTCCCCAGGTAACTGTGGTCAGATGGATGGGTCCATCGATAAACATGTGGCTAATCGCAGACAGTGGCTGACGGTGTTCGAACATGTGGAAATCCTTCTGATTCACCACGATCTGCAACCAACAAAAACTAAAGGGTGTTGCTGTTGCTCACAACAAACTTGGGCCCCGGACGCAATGTCTGGGTATCAGTGTGTTTATGCAAAGCCACTGTGAATGGCAGAAATGAATCACCTCAAACTTGTCTCCGTGGGGTCGGATGCGGAGATCGAACGGTTCTCCGGGCTTGAAGGGGTTCTTTTTGCTCTCCTCCTTTCCCCAGTCCTCTCCCTGCTTGCTGTTGAAGATGGTGTGCTTGTCGTCGAATCGGAAGTTGCAGTGCAGTGGAATGGTGTGAGCATTGGCACCGCCGCCGTCGGCGCTCAGGTTTACCACGATTCTAAACTCATTTTATTACCTTTCCCTTCGTTCCTCTGCTCATCCGGTGGCCTCGCGCCGCCCAGTTTGCCGCATACACACACAATATATCATGTCCAAGCCCGGGGATGGCAACCTCAGCCAAAAGGAAAAACTTTCCGAACAGATTGCAATCGCGTGTATGACCACTTTCAATATATGTTTTTGGAAAAATTTTTTGAAACATCAAAATTAGACAAAAAGGTGCAAAATTTATATACAAATCGATGCAATATTTTCGTAAATTCTTTCATGCATTTTAGCCAGGATAAGTAAAATACTTCTTTCTCACTATATAAACCCATCAGCTGTTACTTTTAAGTATTACTTTATCCAATTACTTTATCCAATCCGGGTCGTGTAAGGCAATTTTTTCACTATTTTAAAGGTGGATTCACACTCGAGTAGAAAAAGATCACCAAGCGACTTTTCTGTAGAAAAACTGTCGGTCCGTGTAGATAAAAATTTTCTGCTCAACAGACACTTTTTGCGAGCTTCTTCTAAATTTTCCGCCGGTTGGGCGCTCTCTTGCACTGTTATAGTGGTTTCGCAATAAAACAATATCATTTACACATTCCTGCCATTGAAAATTCAACATAAAAAAGGCCGGCGGTTCAATTTTTTAACTACATTTTTGTAGATTTTTGTCGCCGGCGGAAAGATCTCGCGCGGCGTTTGGGCGCTTTCATACTTTGAACGAGTTTTTGTACAGAACAGTCGCCAGGCGATCTTTTTCTACAAAAGTATGAACAAAAATTAAGGCACAAAAGCGGAGTACTTTTTGTAGGTACCTGTATCGTATGCTAGATACATACAGATGAGATCTTTTATGATTATAAAAGCAGCAATTCTTGCCTACAAATTTTTTTCCGATGAATCACAGAAAACACCTACTATATGTATTGTACGTACTTACCGGTTGTTAAATTCTTTGGGAATCTCTTCAAGAACTCTACCAATAATAGCCAAGGTTTGTCCGGGCTCAATAGGCTTGTCCAGGCGGGCATTATGCGGAACGGGCTGCAACAATTTATCAATTTCGTTTACAAAAAGCTAAAACTCGTACCTACAGTAGGTTCCAAGGATTAAGCATGCATTCCCACCCAAGCATGAACCTAAACTAAATCTGAGCCTATCCAAGTAAATAAACCTAAACATAGGTACGTATTGGGCGAAAGCCAGAGATACACTGGTATTACAGAAGTAGGTAGTGCGAACAACACCTCAATTCCCAATACTTGCTCAGCTGGACCAAAAATCCGATAAGCGAAATAGTAGATGCTATACGTACGTATCATTAGAAATGGCAAACCAAAATTTGATTTTTAGAGATTAAGATAAGAAGAAAAAAGATAATTACTGTTCTACTCTGAAAACCGGGCTCAATTCAACTAAGAAAACTCTGAAAAATGCTGACTTTTAGTTTTTGGCACAAACAGAGCTTCAAAACACTAATCATGGATTTTTTAACTTTTAAACTTTCTAGACTCTTCAATCAGTATTAGAACAGCAACAGCCAAACCTCTGAAAAACAACCGAATACCAGTCGGCTGGTACTCCAGAAAAAAGACTCTCTCTTACCCAGTGTTTCGACTCCATCGTAGCGTTGAGAGCAGGTAGTGGAGAGCAGCAATATACCTAAAACCAACAGACAATCATGCGGGGAGCACTAAAACACGGCTGCGCCGCAAATTTGCTCAGCCGTTGCACCTAGGCGCTGCAGTCGGGCATCGGGCAGCGGCGCTACAAAATGGATCAAGCAATCATTATATATATTTTTGGCCAACGCATTGAATGAGACATCTAGGCTGAATTACGAATGCAGGCCAGGGGTGCATCGCACCTACACACAGACGCAGAGGGAGAGTGAGCCACCGAAGGGCTTAGAGCAAAACCTGTTTGGTGAATGCGCCAAGGCCGCGCGCCGTCGATAAAAAGTTCTGCGCCACCGAAAACCGGCCGCCAACTGACGAAGAGAGGTAAACAGCGCAGAAGACTAGGACTGGGCAGCTCGGAGCAGGAGTAACGCCTGTCTGCCGAACCAGATGTGGGGACAAGAAATGTTAGACTCACAGCGCCGCTCTCAATGACGCTATTGCATTTGATGTTTTGCACCCAATGACACGCACAGATTTTAGATCAGTCAAGTGTAAAACCTACATCAATTGAGCGCTTAAAATCTATATGCCAGGGTGGTTTATAGTGCGTAGTCTACATATTGTCCCTTACGTACACACCTTTGGGGCCGTCCATAAACGACGTCGTTCCAGAGGGGGGAGGGGGGTCGACTGAAATGCGACGATAGACGACGCACCAGGAGGGGGAGGGGGTAGCAAAAAACGACGTCGCACGTCGCTTTTTTCGGAATTTTAGGGAACTTTGAATGTATTATTTTCGATTTATGCACATTCTGTCAAAGATTTCTGCATTCAGAAAAGCTTCCCGGCGTGGCTGAATGGATCTATTCAATTCATTGTACATTAAGGCAACAAGAAAAATGACAGTACTGCATGTACTGCACTTTTATCGGGGGGGGGGGGGTAAACGGAAAACGACGTCGCCTAGGGGGGAGGGGGTCCCCAGAAACGACACAAGGCGATTTTGGGGGGAGGGGGTCCGAAAAATCGGGATTTTGGAACAACGTCGTTTATGGACGGCCCCTTTTTGCTTGAGGGTGTACAGTTGTCTGTATATATACATATACATATACATTGTTTGCATAATATACATTATTTTTCGTTTGCATATATACATATACATATACATATGTATTCGATTTTCCAATATGTTTTATACATATGCAAACGAACCTAATATGCAAACGGTTTGTATATTTCCGTTTGCATATTTCTAGTGATAGCATGCAGTGCTAATTTTAAGATTATCTGTGCTAAAACCAACCTACTGTACCAAAATTTCCCTCCCAATTTGGCCTTCTCTTCCACCCGGCCATCATTCAGAAGTTTAGTGCTTGCTTTTTGGATGGGCCAAATTAATCTACTTACTACTACGTAATACAGTGTTGGCCAAAAAAGACGGCCTGGCCATTTTTCGAGTTTTCCGAATAATTTCAAATGGCCGTCATTCCGTCAATTTTCAACCGAATGAAAAGATTTTCGGCACGATTATTATTATTTGTTAAGAGTTTGTGTTGGCCAAGTCCTAGCCTGCTAGCCTTCTGTAGCCTGGAGTAATGGACTTCCGAAACTAATTGACCCGAATTTTCAGACGTTAATTTTTAACAGTATATCTCACGAATCCTTCATCGGATCCTTCCCAAATTCTGCAGTTTAACCAATCTTAATATGGGCTTAAGAACCTGAAGAGATCAGCTTTCTAGCACAACCAGTTAAAATCTGGTGGATTTTTAGTTTCAGTCAAGCAGAAAAATTAGCATTTCAAAAATGAGGGTGGTCGCTCTAAACATAAAGCACGGTTATATGGCCTAATTTATGTGTTCATTTTGTTGGCTTAGTTGAGGTGATTGTAACTCACAACTCCACTAGTTCGTATAACCGTGCTTTCTGTGCAAGGGTCAGTTCATTTCGGACGGGCATAACTCCTGGCTACAGAAGGCTAGTAGGCTAGGACTTGGCCAAATCAAAGTCTTAACAAATAATAATAATAATAATAATCGTGCCGGGACTCTTTTCATTCAGTTGAAAATTGACAGAATGGCGGCCATTTGAAATTATTCAGAAAACTCGAAAAAAGGCCTGGCGGTGTTTTTTTATGGCCAACACTGTATGTTGGCTGGACTATGCCACTGTTTGGTGTGAGGAAATGAAGTGTTGCAAATCATTTTCTTATTGCTGAAGCCCCTGGTTCAAGTATTTCTCACGGAAATGAAAAATTACCCTAGAACTAATCTAATACCGAATAGGTTTTCTCTTTTGTAAGAGATTTTGGGCTTGCAATTCACTGTTTTCTCAAGGCTAAAGTAGTTTTAACTCATTTAGCAATATTGTTGCAAGCCAAATCTGACTAAACATTAGTTTGTTTGCAAAATTCTGCAGTTTTATGAAAATATACAAATATGCAAAAAATATGCAATAATTCTATTTTTGTTTGCATATGTATATATACATATACATATACATTCGAACCTACTTTGTATATATACATATACATATACATTGTACATATATATTTGAAAATCCTAATATTTGCCAACTGTATGAGGGTGGAAGAATGACTAAAAAGTGAGAATGCCCCAATACAGTATGACTAAGAAGACAGTGTTGCTTTGTTACAAGAATAAATGCGATTATTTTATTTTTCTCACCCCTAAACAGACGTAAAATTTCGAAAATTTGCTCGTTTCGCATTTCATTTGCGAAGAAATGTTCGCAACCTGACTAACAGAAAAGGGGTTGACTTGATAGTGCAGCTATGTATAGTACAGCTTTATATAGTGCAAATGCGACCAATATTTCATACAGTAGGTATATAATGTATGTACATAGTTTTGAATCACATCGACAAGGTAATCAAGTTGACGCAGTAATTGTACAAAACAATGAAGAAAGTGTCTTGCGGTACACAGTGCATTAGCAAAAAGCGATGTAAAATGAATAGCTTGTGTGAATTTCTGCTAATCTTGCTTGGCACAAAAAATCAAATCTATATGTACAAAGACTATGAGCAAAAGAAAATCGAACTCGAACTCGAAATAGCAACCAGTTATGGCAATCCGGCATTGGCACTGCCACTTCCATGTCCATTTGGTTTAGAAGCAAATCCTTTTGACAGCAGTTCGACTAGGTTAGCAATGAGAATGGTCCAAGCCTTGGCCGTTTCATGCGGTCGCCGAATGTAGTCGTTGGCCAAAAATACGTCCACAAAATTCTGACCAAACCGATCCCACATGCTCTGATTGAAACCAAGCATTTTGAGTTTGGCGTGTTTTTGTCCTAAAATGGTACGTTTAGAAAAAGGACATTTTCATGTTACGAGTTATTTCTTCTAAGACTATATAGAGGCTTTAAGAATTGTTTTTCAAAAGTCGAGGTAATTTTGATTGAAATTTACCAGTGGTTCGAATTTCTTTCAAAAACTGAGAGAGCTTTAAGCTGTTTCACTCATTTAACTTTCTTTCAAAAACGGAGAGGGCTTTGCACCGTTCCACTCATTTATATTTCAAAAAAGAGGCTATACACCGTTGCACTCATTTGAATTTCTTTGAGGGGACTTTGCACCAATCCAGTTTTTTTAATTTCTTTCAACAACTGAGAGGACTTAGCACTGCTCCACTCATTTGAATTTAAAAATGAGTGGAATGGCCTAGAGAACAATTTTTACCTTCACTTTCTCTAAAAGCATTCAGGGACACAATTTGAAATTGTATGGTAATCGTACAAATCTGGGCATACGCAAAAACTTCTTTGCTAAACTGAGTCATTCATGTTTGGAATGGTCTTCCACTTGAGTTTGTTGATTGCCGCACAGTCTCCAGTTTCCATAAACTTGGACATTAGTTAGCATCTCTTGGGTAGGGGTTTGTACTGTAGCTGGCCTACGGCCCAGCCCTCCATCTGGTTGGCAGGCTCAGGTTTGCATTTGTGTCAAATAAACTTAACTAAACTTAAAAACTGAGGGGCTTTGCACCGTTCCACCAATTTGAATTTCGCTACCAGTGGGCACCGATTTGCTTACCTATATCCTGCAGCAGATTGGCAGTTCTGAGCGCATCTTTGTCCAAATTCTGCACGATTTCATTCATCAACCATATGAGGAACTTTGCATGGTCGAACCTCGTTGCCATATCGGTGTGTTGTTTAGTGATGCCCCGGAAACAGGCGCTGTAGACGAAAATCTTCTTGGCCCGGCCGTCATTGTTGCACATCGATTCCAGCACCTTTTCCATCAGCATCAACGGGCCTCGAAAGTTGCGCACGTCGGCCAGTCGGCGCCAGCTGGTGACGATCGCTTTTGATTGTTGTTTTTTCAGACCCAGAAGTCTGGCCAAACTATTGCCCTCTTCGGCAGAGTCGGAGCGGAAGCGAGAACGGGGACTGGGTGACTGGTGACTCCGATTCAAGTCCGGAATCGAGCGCGAGATTACGGAGTTCAGTGCCAGCTCCTTTGGCTTCGGCTTCTCCTCTTCGGTGTAGTATCTAAATTTGCACTTCTAAGATAAGAACAAAAGCGTAGCCATCATCAACTCTGCCAGAACTTCTGATTACAAATTACCGGCAAACAGTTTGACTTCTGGGCCGTTCTTTCGAAAGGCCTATCATTTCTCTATGAGAAACCTTTGATTTAAACTTCAGCATACAAAAGTATTCCCCATCACAATAGGGAATATATTAATAACGTGGGTTTGTTGGTGTCAGTATCCAAGATGTAAAGAATAGGATATCAACTTTAGCTCCAAACCCCAACTAGCTAACAAACCCACCCCGCGCAAAGGCAATCGCCACGGCACTGCTGAATGCGTCTGAGTCGTGTGCATCTTGTCTTGCGCTTATGGCTTACTAACGCCAGTTGTTTTCTGTTCTACGGATCGATTCTAGGTCAAAATGCCCCCCGCCGTGGATGCACTGAATAAGGGTCCCGACCACCCAGATAGACAAATCTGAGCTTAAGCCAAAGGCTCATGGCGCGGTTGCATTTCGTTTATACATGTGTTGTGTGATAGAATAAATGAACTAAATTTTAGATGTTGCACAGGTACCTATTGCACCATATTAGTACTGAGTCACAAATCTTTTCCATATTTTTATTATTTTGGACTTAAAGAAAAAGCATTTAGTAGGTAAATAGTATACCGCAAAATTATCTTAAAGAAATCAAAAGTATATATGTCAATCTACAGTACAACCCAAAAAATGTCCACCCCCATTTTCGAACTTTACTCAAACGATTTGTTCTCAGTGATTTGTTTATCAATTTGGCTCAAATTTTCAGGATTAATTACGAATATAACTGGGTAGATACTGGGCAAGCTTGGTGAGCAAATTACAACCCGTTCTGGTTTTACTGTATGATGCAAAAACTAAGAATCCAGATGGTCCACAGAAACTTCAAATTTTTCGCTAATTCAAAGAATATGTGTCTGAAATTTGCAGGAATGATTGATGTTGCCATTGGGCATAACATACTGAGTGGGTAGCCCTATTGAATGAAAGGTGAAAAAGTTAGGCATGTGCAATGGCGTTGCTGGGAATCCAACCCAGCACCTTTGGATTACAAGTCCAGTGCTCTAACCACTTAAAGCTATACACCGATGCCAGACTAACACCTTAAACTCAGTATTTGAGAAAGCTAGCCAGTAATGAGGAGCGGGTAGAAGCCACAAGCATAAAAGTTAAGCTGAACTAGTGTAGCCAAATTGAATGAAAGGTGAAAAACTTAGGCATGTGCAATGGCGTAGCTGGGAATCGAACACACCATCTTTGCATTACCGGTCCAGTGCTGCAGCTCAAAGGGCTCTACATACAATTGGAGAATTTCAAAAACGTGACAAAATGTCACATTTCTTCATAAAACTGGTGAAATGATGATTCTGAAAATTTTCGATTTTTCAAAAACACTGTGGGGGAACGTTTCTATCATGTGCAATAGAGTTCAAATATCATGTCCAAATTCCGCAATATTGCTCCCATTGGTGCTACATGGCTGCTGCTTAGTTTTTTGGTAATAAAACCGGAACGATTTGGAATTTTCGCACCAAACTAGCGCAGTGTCTACCCAGTTGTATTGTTAATTAATTCTAGAAAGTTGAGCCAAATCGACAAACAAATGAGAACAAATCTGATTGAGTAAAGTTCGAAAATAGGGGTGGACATTTTTTGACCCATACCATATTTTAGTGATGAACAACATAAATATCAATATAAAAGATTGGTTGAAAAGGCACAGTTCCTAATTACAGCTTAAGCATCACTGACTCTGTATATGGTAAACAGTCTGTAGACCTCCACACCAAATCGCGTTGAGTGTTTTGCAGGACTCCCTCTCATTAAAGCGACGTTATGTTTTTGCCTAAATAAATATGGTTCCTTCTGGGCATTGTTCTAGGCAAGCAGGCAAGTACATTCATGCTTCTTTAATATGGCCATTGGGACATTGCTCAACTGACTATATTATGCAATCAGTCATACTAATAAAACAGCAATAATTTTGCCTAAAAGTGATAAATTATAAACAAAGCAATAATCATGCTTCTTTTTTTAGGTTATGATGTCCTAGCTCTCAGCTTACCCCCATTCTTTCTTGTGGAATGATGTCGTTTATGGAATATAGTTTTGATTTGACATGTCAGCGTGTAATAGTTACCCTTTCGGGTAGCACATCGTTATTGCAGTGCGCGTTTTGTAAGCATTATCGTTAAATTGCCTGTTTATGTGCAAAAGTGCTTTTTATCTAAAGTCCATGTAAAAATGATTGGCGGTGGCGGAAAAAAGCGTTTTTCTCAAAAACTTTCTTCAAGACCCCAAACGTTTTTTATATCAATCGATAGCAAATTACAAGTGCTACAAGATGCGAACGTCAAATCAAAGGTTCCACGTAGTTTTGTATGTGTTTTTCGGGAAAAACTAATTTTCGGCAAAATCAAGTTTTTATAGAAGAGTCAAATCGACAAGCGGACTCCAGATTCTTATTCTACGTGCAATTGCGAGTTCGCTGATATATACATGTTTTGGGATTTTCAAATTAGTTTTCGGGAAAAACGCGTTTTTCGGAAGGGTGTGCGAGTCAAAAAATTGTCTGCGATCTGTTTTACTATGGAAAATTGCCCAACATTTTTCAAATTTGACCCAAACGGTATAAACGGCCTGAAAACCGGCTCATATTCACGAGTCAAACTTAATTTTGGTCCATAGAATCCATTTTTGCAATCCGTTTGGCGCTATGTGGTCGCGTTTTCCAGTTATTTTCATTTTAATTGTTTTTTGCAAAATTTTGTCTGACTGGAGCTGCTGCTGTGAGTCTCTTCAGATGTTGCTCAAAATGCAACACCTGGGGTAATTTTAGATGGTGAATTCATTTCTGTCACCTAGAACACCGTCAGGTTACTGCAAATCTAACTTTCGAGCACCCCCTATTTGGTATGATATTTTAGCAATCTGTCTTTGACATCTTTGCTTGTTAAAAGAACACTGATTAATGCTTACGCCATCAAGTGAATCCAGCCTCATGTCTAACGTTATAGAGAAGCAAGTTCTTGCCCAAGGTATATCCTAATCTGCGCAAGTTTCGCTCTGAATACAAATTTGCGCAACAGCTAAAATCAGCTTCCTTCATAACTGGGATGATAAGATAAGCACATAAATCGACTGTAGAGTCTTCAATGACTCTAATAATACTTTGGTTACTCTTCTAGCTGAAAAGGTTGCAGTGTTATGACCGATCAAAGTTGACTGAAATTGCCAAAAATGGCCCATTTGACCATCAACTTTGACCGGCCATAACACTGCAACCTTTTTAGCTAGAACAGTAACCAAAGTATTATTAGAGTCATTGAAGACTCTAGAGTCGATTTATGTGCTTATCCTATCATCCCAGTTATGAAGGAAGCTGATTTTAGCTGTTGCGCAAATTAGTATTCAGAGCGAAACTTGCGCAGATTAGGATATACCTTGGGCAAGAACTTGCTTCTCTATAACGTTAGACATGAGGCTGGATTCACTTGATGGCGTAAGCATTAATCAGTGTTCTTTTAACAAGCAAAGATGTCAAAGACAGATTGCTAAAATATCATACCAAATAGGGGATGCTCGAAAGTTAGGTTTGCAGTAACCTGACGGTATTCTAGGTGACAGAAATGAATTCACCATCTAAAATTACCCCAGGAGTTGCATTTTGAGCAACATCTGAAGAGACTCACAGCAGCAGCTCCAGTCAGACAAAATTTTGCAAAAAACAATTAAAATGAAAATAACTGGAAAACGCGACCACATAGCGCCAAACGGACTGCAAAAATGGATTCTATGGACCAAAATTAAGTTTGACTCGTGAATATGAGCCGGTTTTCAGGCCGTTTATACCGTTTGGGTCAAATTTGAAAAATGTTGGGCAATTTTCCATAGTAAAACGGATCGCAGACAATTTTTTGACTCGCACACCCTTCCGAAAAACGCGTTTTTCCCGAAAACTAATTTGAAAATCCCCAAACATGTATATATCAGCGAACTCGCAATTGCACGTAGAATAAGAATCTGGAGTCCGCTTGTCGATTTGACTCTTCTATAAAAACTTGATTTTGCCGAAAATTAGTTTTTCCCGAAAAACACATACAAAACTGCGTGGAACCTTTGATTTGACGTTCGCATATTGTAGCACTTGTAATTTGCTATCGATTGATATAAAAAAAGTTTGGGGTCTTGAAGAAAGTTTTTGAGAAAATCGCTTTTTTCCGCCACCGCCAATCATTTTTACATGGACTTTAGTATTTCTACTCTGTATTGACTCAGTGAAAAAAGCCTATAGTTTTTAACTGCAAGTTATTGGCATCCCTGTACCTAAAACAGCATAACATAGATCAACCTCTTCAGTCATATCAGGTTCAAGCAGAAGATGTATCAATATCCACATCTCACTACAAGAGCCCTCAACGTACTGTTTGAGGAGATAAACAATGATTGAACGCCAAACATAGTTTCACAATTTCCATACACAGGGACTTTGACACGGTCCCATCCAGTGTTGTTCCCAGTAAATTTACTGAGTAAAAGTTACTCGGTACTTAGTTATTTTGAATTAAAGTTAAGTACTTTTACTTACCGGTAAAAATTTTTCTTAATTTTACTTACTGAATACCGAGTTTCAATTTTGAATTACTCAATTAGAAAAATATTCGGTAAACTCGGTACTCGGTAATTTACTGAGTTGTTTACTGAGTAAAAGCTTCTGCAATAGGTAGTTCATAGCATCTGTGCAGAAAATATACGGTTTTTCTTTCGCTAATCGATCTGCTAACGACGAAAATACACAATTTTTTCCAAGTTTTTTGCAATTTTCACGGCTTGTTACCTAGCCTAGGCTTTGTTTGCGCGGTAGAGTTGCTATAATGAGGCGCGAAGACTATAGAAGTAGAAACTATATCTACCGGAGAGTGCTGCATTGGGTACCCGGGTACACTAACCAGCACTTAGCATTTTCCGCAACAAAAATGAGATCCAGATAGTGTACCCGGTACACTAACTGGCACTTAGCTAAATCATCTAAACTGCTTGTTTTCACGATTTCTGAGCAAAAATGCAAGTTCACCGCCACCGCCACCGCCACCGCCACCGCCACCGCCACCGCCACCGCCACCGCCACCGCCACCGCCACCGCCACCGCCACCGCCACCGCCACCGCCACCGCCACCGCCACCGCCACCGCCACCGCCACCGCCACCGCCACCGCCACCGCCACCGCCACCGCCACCGCCACCGCCACCGCCACCACCACCACCACCACCACCACCACCACCACCACCACCACCACCACCACCACCACCACCACCACCACCACCACCACCACCACCACCACCACCACCACAGTTTTGATTTTAAACGGTACCAGAGTTTTCCACCTATAAGACAAATAGGAAAATGCCCAGGGTGACTTTTCACGCCCTTTTGAAAACCATGATCTTATAATAACTATGGTGGTCTTATAATCGGAAAATCTCGCAGGCATAATTTGGTTGAGCGAAAAATTTGTTGCAAATTCTAGCAAATTGATAGCAAATACATAGCAAATTTCTAGCAAATAACAAGTTAATAACAAATTAAATTTGAAATTACGGTGTCTAGCAAGTAAATAGCTAGTAAATAAAATTCCGGACAGGTACAAGCAAGTTAATAGCAAGTTAATTAGAAAATAAATTAACTGGGAAACAGTACGTGTGTCCATACCAGGCCACCAGTAACACGCGCGGAGCAGACGTTTCATCCTGTCGGTTCCTGGGTGGCCCTTGTGCGCAAGATGTAAAATCGTTTGCCACAGTGCTTGAGGCGCCGCCACATGACCTTCACGCGAAATGCATCCATCTTCTAGAGTCAAGGAATGCCAGACGGACTTGTATGGGCTAAGTGCTGGAGGCAACCGTTCCTTGGGAGTGCTGCATTTGAGGTGTTCTGTCACCTGCTGCAGTGTTCTGTCCCTTGCTGTGAGCTTCTTCAGGCTAGCCCAGGTTGGCCCATTGAGCTGCTGAGTCACAGTGTGTAGTGCCTTGACGAACGGGTCTGGCACACCTCTGGTTGCTTGCTTGGCTCGATTTGACTCATGGATGCGGCTGAGGGCGTCCGCCACAACGTTGGCTTTGCCAGGTGTGAGCTGCACAGTGAAGTTGAAAACACTGAAGCGCTCAAACCAACATTCGAACTTGCCACTCTTCCTGCCATTGCCGTACTGCTTCAGCAATGAGGTGAGAACTTGGTGGTCAGTTCTGAGCACAAAGTGGCCGCCCAGCAGGAACTTCTCCCAGTATTCAGTGAAGTACATGGCAGCCAGAGCTTCTCTCTCGCTTGCAGAGTAGTTGCGTTGTCTGTCATCTAGGGTGTGGCTACCATAGGCCACAGGTTGCTCTCTGCCATTGGGCTGAATCTGGCTAAGTGCGGCTCCAATGCCGCAATCGCTGGCATCAGTTGTCAGGATCGTCTCTCTGTTTGGGTCAAAGAGAGCTAGCTGTAGATCCTTTGAAACTGCTTCTTTCAGCATCTTAAAAGATTGTTGTTGTGCCTCGCCCCAGGTGAACTTGATGTACTGGCTGTTTGTTTTGCCAGTCTTGCTTGCTGCCTTCCGTGTGAGGGCTCTGAGTGGCTCTGCCATCTGGTGCAGCTCTCTGATGTACTCAGATTGGTAGTTGATCATCCCCAAAAATCGCTGAAGTTCTTTGGTTGTGGTGGGCACTGGAAAATTGAGGATGGGCTGCAGATTCTCCTGGGCGGGTTTGATGCACCTATGTGACACCACCCGACCCAGAAACTTGACTTCTGGCTGAGCAAACTTGCACTTCCTGATGTTCAGGTGGAGGTTAGCTTGGTTCAACTTCTCAAGCACCTGATGAAGCGTCTGATCATGTCTGTCCTTGTCTGGCGCATGGACAATGATGTCATCCACATAGGGAGTGCATCCAGCCAGGCACCTCCTGAAGGAGTTCAGAGATGAACTTTTGAGCCACAGCGCCAGCATCGCACAGTCCCATTGGCAGTCTGTTGTATTGGAACAGGCCCAAGGGCGTGATTGTTGCAGTGAGCGGCTTGCTATCTTCATGCAACGCGATGTTGTGGTAGAATTTCACCAAATCCAAAGTGGTAAAGATAAAAGATTTGGCTAGATGCTGGTGGACATCTCTGATGTTAGGCAGTGGGAAACGCACTGGTTTCACAAATCGATTGAGGCGGGTTAGGTCAGTGGTAACACGTACTGACCCATCTGGCTTGTCTGCAGCTACCATGGGGTTGACGACTGTTGAACGATCCACTTTTGTCCAAATCCCCAGGTCTGCCAGCTCCTGGATTGCCTTCAGAGCAGCCTCATTGCGGTAGACCGGTATTGAATGCAGTTTGCACTCATAGGGTTGCATGTCTGGCTCCAGCTCAATTCTGTGTTCCAAGTCTGGAATCAATCCCATCTCAGGGCTGAGGAGAGCAGGGTAGTGTCTTCCAATGAGCACTTGGTAGGTCTCCAGGCTCTTACCATTAAGGCCCGGGCTGGGGGATGGTTGATGTATAGACAGCAGTGCTCCAGCTACTGTCCTGACGGATAGGTCTCCCCCTGAGAGGTGCAAATCCAGGGCTTGGATGCAGTCCTTTCCCAACACGGCACTGCATTGAGGGGTAGCACATAGGATAGTGCCTGAGCTGACCGATCTTTGTGGTTGACTGTGCACTGGAACCACAGGGAAAACGTCTTTTGAGATATGGTTACTGCGATCTGCTAATGTACAGGGTGCGTTAAAAAAAAACAACCCAGCAGATTTTTTGCTGTAGCAAACGCAAATCTCAACCGATTTGAATGAATCCTGCTTTAAATGAAAGATAGATAAATTCTTGAACGACTGGTGTAGCTTTTATTAAGGTGCATTGCTTAGTTCCTGAGATAATTGCTTTCAAAATCAAAACAGAGATTTTGGCAGTACACAACAGAGATTAAAACAACCCAGCAGATTTTTTACTGTAGCAGCCGCAAATCTCAATCGATTTCAGTGAGTGCTATTTTATATGAAAGATAAATTAATTCTTGAAAGTTTGGTGAAGCTTTTATTAAGATATGATGCTTGCTTCCTGAGATATTTGCACTCAAATTCAAAACAGATTTTGGCTATGAACAAGAGCGATTTTTATTATTCTGTTGCACTTCATAATAAAACCGATTCCTACTGCTCAGGGCTAACGTAACGAGGTTTTTCTGGTGCCACACATGCTTGGTTACTTCATTTGTAAAAGTCTTGTTGCCCCTCAGCGGTAGGAATCCGTTTTGTTGTGAAGTGCAACGGAATCGCTGTTGTTCACTGCCAAAATCTCTGTTTTGAGTTTGAAGGAAAATATCTCAGGAACTATGCATCGTATCTTAATAGGGCCTTCACCAGTCTTTCAAGAATTTATTTATCTTTCATTTAAAGCAGGATTCATTCAAATCGGTTGAGATTTGCGGTTGCTACAGCAAAAACTCTGCTGGGTTGTTTTTTTTTGACACACCCTGTACAATTAGAGATCGCATTAACCGTGCCTTGTAATCGCATTAACCATAGCTTGTCATCGCATTAACTGCCTTGTAACCGCATTAACCGTAGCTTGTCATCATATTTAACTATCGTAAGACGGTCTGTCTACAAAGATCTCATTAGCACATCGTTAATACGTTAAATGCGTTAAATACGAATCAACCAAAGCCATTCCAGAACGCAGTGTTGACTGTTGTAGCACGGTTAACGTGATCTGCTAATGCGATTGTTGCAGATGATCTGTAAATGTACATTAGCAGATCTCATTTAACGCATCATCAGTCAGAGGCACCGCGCCGCATTATCACATCGTTACTACGCTAAATGCGATCTTGTTATGCGATCTGTAACTGTATCTCAAAAGACGTTTTCCCTGTGAACGTTCGAAGATCAGCATCAACTTGGGAGCTGTCGAAATTGTGCAAACGGCAGTCAGTGGCAGTGGTCTTCAATCCAGGAAACAACCTCTGGATGAGCGGTTCCGGTAGTCCAGAGATATCAGCCTGGCTATCCACAGCACAGGTGATATTCTGCATCAGCTGATCCCGAGTCTGGCTTGTAGGTAGCAGCGACTGCCTGACTTGCAGTAGGTATTGTTGTTGAATCATCAATGGCTGTTCTGCCTGACTGCAGTAGGTATGTTGTTGAATCATCAATGGCTGTTTGATCTGCCTTGGCAACCTCAGCGGCTTGGAAAGCGTTGAAGAATTCCTCTAGATTTGGCGCAGCATGTGTTAGGAGTTGCTCCTGAACAGGTTTGTGTGTACTTCCAATAGCACAAACTAACTGCAGGGTGATGAAGTAGTTCAGGTCCTTGTTGGCCAGGTCTCACACTCTTGGGCTGCTTTTTGGAGTCTACACATGAGCTGAGTACTGGTCTCTCCAGGGAGGTGTTTGATGGAAGTGAATTCTCGGTAGGCACGCACTGTTAACTTTCTGACTTGGAACAGACGTGACAATGCCTCTCTGTACTGCTGATGTGGAGTAGTAGATCTGTCCAATTGTGTACTGGCTCTTACCCTTCTAAAGGCTTCTGGTCCGAGACGGCTGGTGATGGTGGTGTTCTTCTCATGGTCTGTCATCGTTTCTTCAGCCTTCATCTCTTGCTGCTCAACCCAGAGGTCCAGCTCTGAGGTAAAGTCGTCCCAGGTCAGAGACGGGTCATGGCTTCCCAACGGCCAGAATGGAGGCACATCTGGTACAGACCATGGACGGTGGGCATGTTGTTGGTTGAGGCCTGCAGGCTGGAGTGGGTCTTCGTTAGCCATTGGTTCTGGTAGTGTCACTTGCCTGTAGTACACCCACTGACCGAATTGCAACTTGGTTGAAGAATTGGCGTAGCTTAGGCAATCAACCAAATGATTGCCGCGCAGCAGTTGCTTTGTTTATGGCGGTAGCTATCGGCGTCCCGGTAGCAGCGCCGGTTGAAACACGGTGCGGGGTTGGCTTGATTGGTGTCCCAGTCGAAGTCTTCCCACATACGCACAGCAAAACACCAAAGGTTGCAAGACGAACAGTACTTGGTAGCTGGCGGCCCAATGATTTCTGCAGGTGGCAGGAAGAACTATCCTTCGATAGCACTCCTGTTTGTTGTGGCAGGTGACAGGAAAAACTATCCTTCGATAGCTCTCCTGTTTGCAGTAAGGTGACGTCTAAGTGTTGGTGGCCACACTGAAGCGAATCTTCACCGATCGTCTGCCAGTGACACGAGCGAGCGGAGCGGCGTCGCCAGGGACACGTTGGTGGTCGAGTGGTTGTAGGCGCGTGTATGTGTGTCGGCAGTGCTCGGCGCACGGTGTAGTGTGGCGTAGACAGCAAGACCGGCCGGGGTTTTATCTAACAATAAAGTAACGGGGTAAATAGGCACGGCGAACACTAACGCACAGACCAAATGATCTGACAGGGCAGCGCTGACGGCTGACCTGCCAGTTACGGCAAAGGTCTATTACAACTCAGGGGTGACAGCTAAGGTAAATCACCACTGCATGCAAATACCCAATCACACCTGAAACGTGCTAGCACAACTACGATATGTACGCACTCACACGACACTTCTCACTGAATAACATACTGTCGTCACTTAAAAAATTTTTGTTTAAATTTTATCACGATGGTACTTCTCACTAAATCACATACTGGCGTTTGAAAAGTTAGTTTAAATTTTACCACTATGCTACCTCTCACTGGATTACGTACTGTCATTAGAAAATTTTTTTAAAATTTTTATAACGATGGTACTTCTCACTGAATCACATACTGTCGTTTGAAAATTTTATTTCAATTTTACCACAATGCTACTTCTCGCTGGATTACATACTGTTGTTTGATTACATACAACTCAAAAACCAAAAACACTACAGAAAAACTAAAAGCACCAACAGATTCCCCGCAAAATGGCGAACATTTTGATATAAAACATAAATCCAAAACACCCAAAAAACATGTAAAAACTCTAAAAACTGCAAAAAAAAATACAAACTATGACAATTCCGGCTCGCGAACAAAAATTTTTTCAGGTCCTCAATTCAAAACCAATGAATGGATTTCCCTAAAAATTTCAGAAAACGTACAACCCAACAGCCTCTACAACTTTACAACTTCTGCAGAAACCAGCCAGATCGGTTCACACATGCAAATGTTACAACTAGATAAAGTCGGAAAAATACAAAACCACCCTATGTTCAAAAACCCATAGCTCATGTTCAGGAGTAGGTGGACAACTCCACCAATTCTTGCATTGAAGACCATAACAACCTAATATAACCCTGAAATTTTCAAACATACCACTCAGTCCCTCGTTGCTCCATTAGTTGCGCAAAAACCGAAAAATTGCATCGAAAATAACTCAAAAACTAAAAACAGTACACAAAAACTAAAAACACCATCAGATTTCCCCCAAAATGACGAACATTTTGATATAAAAAGCGAACCCAAAAGACCTAAAGAAGCATGTAAAAAACTCGAAAAACTGCTAAAAAAGTGACCCCGAGGATCACAGCTCACAAAAAAAAACTTTTTGAAGGCCTAAATTGAAATCGAATGACACTATTTTGCTGAAAATTTCAGAAAAGATAGAACCCAAAAAGTTATATAACAAAACCAGCCAGATCCGTTCACAAACGCAAAAGTTACAGCTAAAAGAAACACCCAAAAATGACCCCTTTTTGGCACAAAATACGACAAAAAAACCTGAGCATAATAGAGGAAGCGCATTTTCCGCCCCTACACACGATGTCTAAGGATCTTTATAGACCGAAAATGACCAACAAACCCCCGTGAAGCGCAAACGCGCTTCCCCTGATTAGTGTCGCGTGATTCTGATGTTTTCACAGGTTTCCTTTTAAGCACGTAGCGTGCTTAATTGTAATTAGGTTCTAAGAGCCCTGTCATGTGTGAAGCTGATAACACTAAATAATAAGCCTTCTCATAAACATTGAATAATGTTTTTAAAAGCAGTACTTTAATTGTCTCTCCACGAGAAAACGGACCAAGCTGCTCTTGCGGGTAAAAAAAAATCAAAATCGTTTTTGGAATTTTAGGTACCGATATTCTGGTGTAGTTTTAGATGCAAAAACCAAATCTGGCATCCAAATTTCGCTACCTATCTTCAGAAGTTATGGGTCCCAGAGTGTTTTGGATGCCCAAAAAACTTTTCGGCAGAATTTTTGGAATTGAACACGACAATTTAATCAATATATTCAATTTAATATATGGTGTCGGTACCATAAACGGCGTCAAGTGCCTGACTAACTAATGAAAACAGAAAACACTTCTGTTCAACGGTTCAGTCAGCATTGCAGTTGCAAAGAACACACAGTTAGTATGTAGTAGCTATCGTAGATATTTTAGCTACCTCTCCAGCTTGCGTCTCCTATGCGGACTGAGGTGGCTCCAGACTCCTTCGCTTGTCTCCACAGTTTTCCAGTGAGTGTGCGCCGCTACCAAAGTAGCTTTCCGGTCAGTGACAGGAGGGCTGCGAACGGGACATAGCGACTTTTGCTTGGCGAGCTTGTTTCGCATAAAGTGCGCAGCGTGCGCCATGGGCCGAGGGCTGGAAACAAAGCAGCTAAGGCTAATGAAAGAGTCAAGCATGTCAAGATTCGATATTAATTAGAGCAGGACTTGTTTCACGCCATGACGTAACGCCTTGTACCTGGGCGTGCCCTAATCACCCTAGTGGGTGCTATTTGAGGAGCAATTTGACACTATTTATGGCACGGCTTACGCAAATCTACAGCAGTAATAAATTCTATTCGCGACAGAGGCTGAAAAGACTAATTGGTTTGCGAAGACAAACGTTAACGAGTTTTGACAAAATTGAATTGTTTAGGTTCAGTCTCAGTCGGCATCTCATCACCACCTTATTTTAATCATTTTTACTGCTCTGATACCACTGCACGCTACAAAACAAGAATGCAGATATATACTCATATGTGAAAGCGTCTTAACTCATGTAAACGACAGAAACGCTAGCGTACAAACGTCAAACAAACTATACGTACACTATGTACAGGTAACAGGGAATGGGTGCCCTACAGACAGTTTATCAGCCCTTAGGAGAATTTTTGGCCAATTTACAATCGACACTAAAAAGTGCGACTAGTTTAGACTAGAGTGCGAACTGGTATTGAGTATTTGGGGTGTTTTCGAGGTATTGGGGTTGGGTATTGGTGTTTTGTCCCCCAATACAAATTGGGACCTGTCAAAATCGAAAAAAATCGATGTTGACCTGAAAAATTGATCTAGAAAAACCGAAAAAGTTGATCCATGATTAGGTTTACTTAATCAACTAAAAGTTAGTAGAATTTCTTATACTGTTCCGCTTTTGTAAGTAGTACACCAGTAAATAATTCCTGTTCTTGTCTAAAATAAAAATTGTCCATTTCTAACGATACAGAATGTACCAGTACCGTACATGTACGTACGTCCCAGGGCTGTGGGGTGGTACACCTTTTTCGGCCGAGTTAGGATAACAATGCGCTGAAAATAAGAAACGCGATTGAACTATGCATACTATGCATTGTTGAGTACTAAAACTGTTAATTTCTGCTAATTTTGAACTCAGAATGGCTTTAACGCTTTAATGGCTATTTTTAAAAAAATCACTGGAATGTTCACTGAAATGTAATGCAATTTTTGACCCAAGCTATGCAAGTATTGGGTATTGGGGTCTCAGGTATTGGTATTGGGTTTTTCAGGTATTGTTCGCACTTCAGTTTAGACATAAGTTATAAGCATCTATTTTTAGCTGCTTGCACTTTCCAGCGATGTTTTAGTCTGAAATTGCGATTCTTGTGCCACGACGCCACGAGTCCGCGAAATCTTGGCACAGATCACCAGGGCCCACTCCCCGTTCAGCAGATAAAACGTGTCACAGTACAAACATACATATCTGCTATCTGTTCATTACAAAACAAGGATGAATGACTGTACTGTACTGCATTTTGAGGTAGAAACGAAAGTAACACGAAGCTATCTAAAACTATCAGTAGGGCCTATCTGGCCCATGTCTGATTGCACGCACGCCTTTGTATGTAGCATTTAGAGGTTAAGGTTAACAAAAAAATCGTAAAAAAGCAACGATTTACGAGTTTCAGTAGCAGTTTTAGACACAGACGCGAGCGAAAAGTTCGTAGTTATTCGGGTGGGTCTCAGCAGGGCCCAGATCACTGGCCAGCATGCAGTTGTAACTGTTAACGTCAAAATTGAAGAAAGTGCAATTTTCATTTTGCGCACAGAGCGTGGCACAATGCGTGGACGCTCCAGCCTGTCCTGACCAGAATAGGCTTGCTCCATAGGTACGCCAATGGACTCCGATTTTTATAAACTTTGTTCGATCTGAAACGCCACACAACACTTGTAATTGAAGACAGCACTTGTTTGCAACTCTACCTTTTTGCACAACCAAGCTGGTCGAGTTCAACTTGCAGCAGCATTTCTCTGACAGACAGGTGTACTTGGTGGAGACAGGGCATTTCGGCTCTATAAGTCGAACACAGATTGACGAAAAACTACTGACATAATACAGTCAGGCACTTAACGCCGTTTATGGTACCGACACCATATAAGGTGCCGGTACCATATATGGTACCGGTACCGTAGGTAGTGGTACCATATATGGTACCGGCACCATATAAGGTACCGTCACCATATATGGTACCGGTACCATATATGGTACCCCCACCTTCGGGACCTGTGGTGGTACCATATATGGTACCGGTAGCATATAAGGTGCCGGTACCATATATGGTACCCCCACGTTCGAGGTCTGTGGTGGTACCATATATGGTACCGGTACCAAATATGGTACCCCCACCTTCGCGTTTTTCCGGTACCGGTACCATACATGGTACCACTCCGTTCAGATTTCGTACCATATATGGTAGTGGTACCATATATGGTACCGGTACCATATATGGTACCGTCACCATATATGGTACCGGCACCATATATGGTACCGGCACCCATGGCCATGGGTAGGGGTACCATATATGGTGCCGGTACCATATATGGTGACGGTACCATATATGGTGCCGGTACCATATATGGTACCACTACCATATATGGTACCACCACAGTCGCCGAACGTGGGGGCACCATATATGGTACCGGTACCATATATGGTGACGGTACCATATATGGTACCACTACCCTCGGTACCGGTACCATATATGGTACCGGCACCTTATATGGTGTCGGTACCATAAACGGCGTTAAGTGCCTGACTGTAATACACCACCTGGAATAACCAGTCTGCTGCAGTTTACACCGGAGTAGCCAAATCTACAAGCACAGGTGTAGTTTCTGTAAGGATCTGTACCATTGATACAAGTTGCTCCATTCAGACACGGCTGCTCAGAACTGCAGATCACTGAAATTGTTCATATAAACATGCAGTTACATGAGATACAGTACATCTGAGCGAGCAGTTTCTCCCTTTGATACCAGGTTCACAGTCACATGTGTACCGTTCCAGGGAATACGGATGGTCGACACAGGTTCCGTTGTTCTGGCAGGGTTGTTCTTGCTGGCAAAATCTCTGGTAGACAAATTGGTCGTCATCTAAAACTGAGTCTACCACAAAGTTACGCTGCTTATTCTGTCTCACTGACATTTAATTTGGCACATGATATACAGTGGTTGATTGCAGGCTGCCTCCTGTAGGTATCTACCAACAAGGTAAATCCTGACACAAGGTGCAAGCTCATTTTTCGGTTGAATTTTCTCGAGTTGTTGTCCAGACAGGGTGTGATTCGTGACGAGTTCGGTGCGATTGTGTCCATCAAAATACTCGTAAAAGTATTCCAGTTCGCCAGAGTTATTGACAGTGCGTCTTTTGATACCTTCAGCAGTTCAAACCAGGAGCATCATACAAATTAGTTGATTCAGAAAACACTTACCTAACCAAAAATAGATTCTTCCTTCAGCCAACGACATATCTTCCATGTCGGCCACATCACCGTCCGATTTGAGATGCATCAAATGACCCATGAAGTGATCGCCAAACGAAGTGTTCGCTATGTGTTTGCATTGAGAGCCTGCGCTGGCCCAGCCGTAATTGCTGTTTGCTCTGAATATGCAACTTTTTGTTCTGGGGACATGTTTTGCACCAAGTTCCCAACATCTGAGTGCCAGATTGGTAATCGAGGTGCAGAAACGAGCTGCCGGACTGAACACTTGATCGTCGGGGCACTTACGTAACTCAGCAGCTCCTAAAATGTCTTCTTTACCATAACCGGTTTACATGTAGATAATGAGGCTAACCTGCAGTGCAACTGTAGAAATATTGCGAAGCTGAGCCGACTTCGTACAAACCGTCATCCTTTCCTGTGCAGTCCACACCGCATGTACTGTCGTTTACAGAGCCGTGAGGACAGAAACAGTAGGTTTTCATGTTTGCATCAGGGACACACTCTTGTGGCGGAGTACAGACATCTGCTCGTGAGCATGCGTCATCTAAACTGGTCTTAAGGATGTTGAGTGCATATCTTTTGGAGGCATGGTAAGCAGTAGCGATTCATGTGGTTGGAACATCTGGTCGGGGTATGGATATTTGGATATTGTGTGTTTGGGTTAGAGTGAAGGTCTACGGAGCGGTTGCCTCCATGAGATCTCGATTCACCAATTGGCCCGCAACACTTGGTAGCAGCGAGTTTCATGGACCATCATCATCCGCTCTAACGCCACTCTTGAACCAACGAACAAACAAGTAGGAAGGTGGTGACCGGACCTGACCAATCTGTTACTAAAGTCTGTTCAAAAATCTTTGGCGCTGGGTACATCCGGCAGTGCCCCGAATTTATGCGTGGTGTGAACCCCATAAATGTATATATGGATCTGTTCCTCTCATCAACGACACTACTATACTGGTCTCGAAATTTGCATATTGAACTTTAGTTAGAAGCGAGAAGCCTGACAAAAAAATCGACTTTTTTTGGCAAAGCGCCAATTTTTGTGCCGATACCAGATTCGCATTCCCCAACCTTCAGGCATCTCGAAAATACTACCATATATGGGTCTACGATCAACCCTGCCAAAGTTACACTCGATTTTCTAACGCTGACAAGCGGTCAAAATTTTGTTCTCCCATAGTTAAGCACAGTAATTCATTCAAGATCGAACACATGGGGGTTTTTTCCTTCCAACCAATTTCAGCTTCACGTATCTATATTATTTCTGACATGCTGAATCCAGCGGTCACATTGGTTTTGCTCTACCACTTTGATTTCTGCTAGAAATTTTACCTCGAAATTAGGGTGTCCACCTGAATTTCAGAAAGGCATAGCCCAACGTATCTTGTGTGGCCCTGGCCGAAACCTCATACATGTATATATGGATCTGTTCCTCTCATCAACGAGATTACTATACTGTTCTCGAAATTTGCATATTGTACTTTGCTTAGAAGAAAGGGGCCTGACAAAAAAATCGACTTTTTTGGCAAACCGCCAATTTTTGTGCCGATTCCAGATTCGCATTGCTCAACCTTCAGGGATCTCGAAAATACTACTGTATATGGGTCTACGATCAACTCTACCAGAGTTACAGTCGATTTTCTAATGCCGACAAGACAACAACACTTTCTGAAATTCAGGTGGACACCCTAACTTCGAGGTCAAATTTCTAGCAAAGATCAAAGTCGTAGAGCAAAACCAGTGTGACCGCTGGATTCACCATGTCCGAAATAATATAGAACCGTGAAGCTGAAATTGGTTGGAGGAAAAAAACCCCCATGTGTTCGATCTTGAATGAATTTTTGTGCTTAACTATAGGAGAGCAAAATTTTGACCGCTTGTCAGCGTTAGAAAATCGAGTGTAACTTTCGTAGGGTTGATCGTAGACCCATATATGGTAGTATTTTCGAGATGCCTGAAGGTTGGGGAATGCGAATCTGGAATCGGCACAAAAATTGGCGGTTTGCCAAAAAAGTCGATTTTTTTGTCAGGCCCCTTTCTTCCAAGCAAAGTACAATATGCAAATTTCGAGAACAGTATAGTAATCTCGTTGATGAGCGGAACAGATCCATATATACATGTATGGGGTTTCGGCCAGGGCCACACAAGATACATTGGGCTATGCCTTTCTGAAATTCAGGTGGACACCCTAACTTCGAGGTAAAATTTCTAGCAGAAATCAAAGTGGTAGAGCAAAACCAATGTGACCGCTGGATTCAGCATGTCAGAAATAATATAGATACGTGAAGCCGAAATTCGTTGGAAGGAAAAAACCCCCATGTGTTCGATCTTGAATGAATTTTTGTGCTTAACTATGGGAGAACAAAATTTTGACCGCTTGTCAGCGTTAGAAAATCGAGTGTAACTTTGGTAGGGCTGATCGTAGACCCATATATGGTAGTTTTTTCGAGATGCCTGAAGGTTGGGGAATGCGAATCTGGTATCGGCAGAAAAATTGGCGCTTTGCCAAAAAAAGTCGATTTTTTTGTCAGGCTTCTTGCTTCTAGCTAAAGTTCAATATGCAAATTTCGAAAACAGTATAGTAGTCTCGTTGATGAGAGGAACACATCCATATATACATTTATGGGGTTCACACCACGCATAAATTCGGGACACTGCCGGATGTACCCAGCGCCAAAGATTTTTGAACAGACTTTAGTTACAGTGTAGTATCCCATTGAAGTCCTATGTATTGTCTGCTATAAAAGTGGGTGGGCCTACCGCTTTGGGGGTCGCAGCGATTTTGGTGGGTGAGTCCAGGAACAAAGATCTGCTTCAGTTGCATGGGTGGGGTGGTTTGGGGGGCTCGAGCCCAATTTTGGTGGTGGGCAAACCCATACATGTAACAGGTCATCCGCCGATGGGGGGAGGGGGGTTGGGGGGTCTGGCGCCGGCCGGGGGGTCTGAGCCAAAATTTTGGGGGAGGGGATGGGCACTAAAAACGCTCAAAAATCGAGAAAAATCGCAATTTTTTACCTAAAAATCGCCAAAAATCGCTAATTTGGGCTGAAATACAGCTGAAAAGTGCTGTTTTGCAGGCGATTTTGGCAATTTTTGTGTGTGAAAGTGCAAAAAATCGCAAAAATTTGCTCGAAAATTTACTTGTCAGAAAATCGGAGGGGGGGGGGGTCGGTGAAATCGTCTCGGGGGGTCCCATCCGGGGGGGTCTGACCTAAGTCAAACCGGGGGGCAGACCCACCAGACCCCCCTGTTACATGTATGGGCAAACCCCCGGACCCCAGGACCCATGTATGCCATCAACCCATGGACAGACTGATTGATTGACCTGCAGTGGAACCGAAAAACTGCAGAGCAACCATCGCCCACAAGACCAAGTGACCCACTGACCAACGAAACCAACCGATGATCGAGCTTCCCATGGACCGACACACCAACCCTTCGATTAACCCATGCACCTACCAACTCAGAGCTACCCACTGTTGGACTGACTAACCAACCTAAAGACCCAGTGACCAACCGACTGACCAACTGGATATCCAGGCAACGAAACACTGCATAACACCGTGCCATAGTACTTACAAAAAAATTCGCAGGCTGGATAATGGCGTAATTCACAATATTCAGTGTTGAATGCATCGACATGGCTGGTGTGGTGATAAACACAATCGGCAAGTTTGTTATCCAGAGACGTTGACGCTACGTAATCCGGCTCGGCCACTGGAAGAACGGCGTTCTCATTTCTCAAGTCTAACACCCAGCGATAATGCTCAAACGATGTTCCTTGAAAGGTTTCTGCGCTTCTCATGGCTGAAAATTGTGATTTAGAAAGATTTCTAAAATTAGACAGACACGAACGTACCAATGAACACCTTAGAAATAGCTGAATTAGTAATCTCAGTTGATGCTTGTGCTGTCTCAACATTGATCAGATGGGCTAGCCGACCTCTGATGTTCTGGATGGAAATGTTGCCAACCTGTGCCTCACAGCGTTGAAATGCACTGTACCACCAGGTCTCTTCTTTAGCACTCCAGATACAGGACTGCGTTGAGACAGCATACTTGCCGCCCATCTTTACACAGTGACATTGCAGCGAAGTGTTGGAGCAATCCAGGTGAAACGGATCGAAAACTTGACCTGATGGACACTGACCGAGTTGTGAGCTGCCTAAAACAATTCCAGTGCTTTGTAGTGAATGCAACTAAGAACAATATCTCAGGGGTTAATGCAGTGAATAAAAAAGCTTCAAGAATACTCTAGAGCAGTATGGTTGGTTGAGTAGTGTGGAAACTGACCGTTAGAACATTGGTAGTAGTGAGGAGAACAGGCACCCACAGCTTGTAGACCATCATCTTTACCGTCGCAGTTAACACCACATTTTTCATTGTTGATCGACCCCACAGGACAGAAGCAATGAGAGGTATAGTGCGTGTCAGGATAACACACTTTTGGCGCAATGCAAGGATCACTGACGGCACACATATTGTCTGAAACAGTACTGAGCAGTGAAATTTTTCCTTAGATGTCTTCAAAAAGCACTACGAAAATACAGTTTTGGCGCAAACTCAAAAACTAGAATACGTTTGTACTTTCCTATGAAACTGGCCCGTGAGTTAGTAAAGCTTCTTGAGAAAAATTCAAACAAACTTGCCAAGTATTTCACAGCTGCTCTGTAGTACTTGACCACACGGCACATCGGCCCAAAATGGATCGACATTAGTTTGGGCATAAAGGCAATCGCGGTTTCGTCGGATCAGATAATAGGGATAATCTTTCAGGTAAGGGTCTACGGCAAAGCCCGACAACACTGCGTTATTGTTATCTGGGTCCAACCAGTAACCATAATTGACGGACAGATTTGTTACGATCTTTGGCACTAGAGTCCTCATTCCTGAAACTCTCGGCAAAAATTAACTGTTTTATGGGAACGGAAAAAATGCGGGAGATTTGATTCAATCTACAGAAGGCACGACATACCAGTATACAAGTTCCTGCCAGTCCTTCCAACGTCATTCACGGCCATGGTTGCAGCACTGGACCGGAGGAGACTGAGTCTGCCGACATATTCCGGCCCGAAGTCAGTGTAGGCATAGCTGTTGCACTGCTGGTAGCTCTGATACCAAGAATACCAATGAGTCAAATTGACAAAGCAACTAGTCGTTTCGTCTACGAATTTGCCACCTTTCTGCCAGCACAAACAAGCCAAGGCCGTTTCTGCACACTGTTTCTTTGCCGGATGGAAGGTGCTGTTTCCCTCGCACGATTGGACAGTGGCAACGCCTGTCAACAGACAAAGGTGCATGGTTCCTATGCAAGCAAACGGCTCTTACCACCTATACAGTGGTAGAAGAAGGCGGAGCAGTGTCCCACAGCGTAGAGTCCGTTCGGTTTAGCCGCACAACTCACACCGCAATCAGAGTCATTTGAAGCTCCTGAGGGACAGACACAACGGGCGCCCCATGTGTCGGCGAAACATTCTCTAGGTGCTTGGCAGGTGTCTTCGTTGCAGGAATCACCATCTGCAAATCTGGCTGTGTACCAGAGTGCCCCTGTTTCTTTTGTTCCTGTCGGTCGGTCGGTCGGTCAGTCAGTCAGTCAGTTTCGGTCGGTCAGTTGGCTCACGTCATATCAGATATAAAGAAAATCAAACATACGAAAATACTCGCAGAAGCGGTAGAAGTACTTGTAGTAATTGCACGGATAAGCATTGAAAGAACCATAATGGCTTGTGCGGAGATATCCACAGTCAGCATAGGCGGATGGCGCGAAACCCATGTAGGGCGGATAGTAAAAATGAAACGATTCTACAGGGTAGGCAGTATTAGGATTATTCAAAGAGGGCCACCAATAAAACAGATCCAATTCGTTCTTGACAGGCACTGTTGCATTAATCCGGCGCATCGCTAAAAAGTCGGATATCAATCAACAAAAGCAATGCATAAAAGAAGCCGACTAGCTAGACTACCGTATAGTGCTGTTTAGTACCCGGGTACTATACTGTGTATGGCACTTAGCTTAGGGTTTGCGAAAATTAAATTGATCCATTTATAGTACCCGGGTACTATATATGGCAATGACACCTACGCAATCTGCTCTATATGAAACCAACAATAGTATGTGAAGTTCTTGCCGGCACAGTTGGTGTACTGTAATTTTAATAGTGAAATTTTATTTTAATTTAATATTAATATAATAGAACTAGCCGATTTTAATTTTAATTTAATATTAATATAATAGTCCCCCGTTAATTTTAATTTAGATTTAATATTAATACTATTAAATAACAATTCTAATAGTATTTTAATAGCATTTTAATAGTATATTCTAAAATGCAGTCCAAAAGTTTTGGTCACACTTCAGCGCAGACATGGGCAAAGAGGGCCTGAGGGGGGTTGCCCCCCTCAGCCGGCCGCTACTCCCTCAGGAATTTTTTGGAAGAATTTTTTATGGAAAATTATGATAAAAATAATAAAACTTATTTTAATGAAAAAATAATCCAAAAAAAATTGATTTTAGCCAAAATCGGACTTTTTTGCTTACCACCCATCAGCCCCCCCTCAGGGGCTCCCACCACCCCAGCCCCCTCAGAAATTGAAAATTCTACCCCCCCCCCTCAGCCGAAATGCCAGCCCATGTCTGCTTCTGCGAACTGGCAAAACAACATCTTGTTAGTGTTAGTTGAAAATTTAATCAGAGATGCAACTTAGAAGCATTTTTCTGTGGAAATTTTTTAACCATTTTTTAAAATGACTTTGTTTGAACCTCGTTTTAAATTGCACTTGAACACAAGTAGCTATAGCTATAGAGAAAACTATTGATGCAAGTTAAAGAGAAATTTTTGAAAGGAAAGACTGTTACATAGGTTATTGACTAGATTCAGGTGCTTTTGTCATTCATGCCTATTAGTGAGAAAAGTTCCACTATTTCCAAGCGAAAACACATTCAAGATTCAGAGGGCAGTCAGAAATCTTCAATTTTCATCATTTTCTGAGGTAAAGTTATGTAACTCCTTGATTGTCAAACATGGTTTAACTATTAAAATGCTATTAAAATACTATTAAAAATAAATTTTAATATTCAGCCCATGTGTGTATTATTAATTTAATTTAATATAATAGTAGGGCCTCTATTTTAATATTAATATAGATTTAATACTATTAAAATGGCACTATTAATAATAGTTTCATTTTAATATTAATATATTTAAATAACAGTAAGTTGGTGTCGTCTTGCCCTCCCATAGTAAAAGATACTTAGGGTGTGCACATCAGGATTTTTTGTCAAACAGATTTCCAAAAAAGCGTTCTAGAGCCCCTAAACGTCTACATGGCCTAGTTTCGGACTCGCTGAAGCGCTATTGTGCGCTCTGAAAGTACTGAATGCAAAATGGCATTTTCGTATGTTTGATTTTCTTTATATCTGATATGACGTGAGCCAACTGACCGACCGAAACTGACTGACTGACTGACCGACCGACCGACCGACAGGAACAAAAGAAACAGGGGCACTCTGGTACACACAGCCAGATTTGCAGATGGTGATTCCTGCAACGAAGACACCTGCCAAGCACCTAGAGAATGTTTCGCCGACACATGGGGCGCCCGTTGTGTCTGTCCCTCAGGAGCTTCAAATGACTCTGATTGCGGTGTGAGTTGCGGCTAAACCGAACGGACTCTACGCTGTGGGACGCTGCTCCGCCTTCTTCTACCACTGTATAGGTGGTAAGAGCCGTTTGCTTGCATAGGAACCATGCACGCTCCTGTTGACAGGCGTTGCCACTGTCCAATCGTGCGAGGGGAAACAGCACCTTCCATCCGGCAAAGAAACAGTGTGCAGAAACGGCCTTGGCTTGTTTATTGTGCTGGCAGAAAGGTGGCAAATTCGTAGACGAAACGACTAGTTGCTTTGTCAATTTGACTCATTGGTATTCTTGGTATCAGAGCTACCAGCAGTGCAACGGCTATGCCTACACTGACTTCGGGCCGGAATATGTCGGCAGACTCAGTCTCCTCCGGTCCAGTGCTGCAACCATGGCCGTGAATGACGTTGGAAGGACTGGCAGGAACCTACGTATACTGGTATGTCGTGCCTTCTGTAGATTGAATCAAATCTCCCGCATTTTTTCCCGTTCCCATAAAACAGTTAATTTTTGCCGAGAGTTTCAGGAATGAGGACTCTAGTGCCAAAGATCGTAACAAATCTGTCCGTCAATTATGGTTACTGGTTGGACCCAGATAACAATAACGCAGTGTTGTCGGGCTTTGCCGTAGACCCTTACCTGAAAGATTATCCCTATTATCTGATCCGACGAAACCGCGATTGCCTTTATGCCCAAACTAATGTCGATCCATTTTGGGCCGATGTGCCGTGTGGTCAAGTACTACAGAGCAGCTGTGAAATACTTGGCAAGTTTGTTTGAATTTTTCTCGAAGCTTTACTAACTCACGGGCCAGTTTCATAGGAAAGTACAAACGTATTCTAGTTTTTGAGTTTGCGCCAAAACTGTATTTTCGTAGTGCTTTTGAAGACATCTGAAACATTCACTGCTCAGTACTGTTTCAGACAATATGTGTGCCGTCGAGTGATCCTTGCATTGCGCCAAAAGTGTATTGCTCCTGACACGCACTATACCTCTCATTGCTTCTGTCCTGTGGGGTCGATCAACAATGAAAAATGTGGTGTTAACTGCGACGGTAAAGATGATGGTCTACAAGCTGTGGGTGCCTGTTCTCTCCACTACCAATGTTCTAACGGTCAGTTTCCACACTACTCAACCAACCATACTGCTCTAGAGTATTCTTGAAGCTTTTTTATTCACTGCAGTAACCCCTGAGATATTGTTCTTAGTTGCATTCACTGCAAAGCACTGGAATTGTTTAGGCAGCTCACAACTCGGTCAGTGTCCATCAGGTCAAGTTTTCGATCCGTTTCACCTGGATTGCTCCAACACTTCGCTGCAATGTCACTGTGTAAAGATGGGCGGCAAGTATGCTGTCTCAACGCAGTCCTGTATCTGGAGTGCTAAAGAAGAGACCTGGTGGTACAGTGCATTTCAACGCTGTGAGGCACAGGTTGGCAACATTTCCATCCAGAACATCAGAGGTCGGCTAGCCCATCTGATCAATGTTGAGACAGCACAAGCATCAACTGAGATTACTAATTCAGCTATTTCTAAGGTGTTCATTGGTACGTTCGTGTCTGTCTAATTTTAGAAATCTTTCTAAATCACAATTTTCAGCCATGAGAAGCGCAGAAACCTTTCAAGGAACATCGTTTGAGCATTATCGCTGGGTGTTAGACTTGAGAAATGAGAACGCCGTTCTTCCAGTGGCCGAGCCGGATTACGTAGCGTCAACGTCTTCTCTGGATAACAAACTTGCCGATTGTGTTTATCACCACACCAGCCATGTCGATGCATTCAACACTGAATATTGTGAATTACGCCATTATCAAGCCTGCGAATTTTTTTGTAAGTACTATGGCACGGTGTTATGCAGTGTTTCGTTGCCTGGATGTCCAGTTGGTCAGTCGGTTGGTCACTGGGTCTTCAGGTTGGTTAGTAGGTCAAACAGTGGGTAGCTCTGAGTTGGTAGGTGCATGGGTTAATCGAAGGGTTGGTGTGTCGGTCCATGGGAAGCTCGATCATCGGTTGGTTTCGTTGGTCAGTGGGTCACTTGGTCTTGTGGGCGATGGTTTGCTCTGCAGTTTTTCGGTTCCACTGCAGGTCAATCGATCAGTCCTGTCGCCTGGGTTGATGGCATGGGGGGGTCCTGGGGTCGGGGGTTTGCCCTTAGCATAGAACCGCAGGTCTGGTGGGTCTGCCCCCCGGTTTGACTTAGGTCAGACCCCCGGATGGGACCCCTCGAGACGATTTCACCGCCCCCCCTCCGATTTTCTGACAAGTAAATTTTCGAGCAAATTTTTTGCAATTTTTTGCACTTTCACACACAAAAATTGCCAAAATCGCCTGCAAAACAGCACTTTTCAGCTGTATTTCGGCCCAAATTAGCGATTTTTGGCGATTTTTAGGTAAAAAATTGCGATTTTTTCTCGATTTTTGAGCGTTTTTAGTGCCCATCCCCTCCCCAAAATTTTTGGCTCGAACCCCCCGGCCGGCGCCAGACCCCCCCCAACCCCCCTCCCCCCATCGGCGGATGACCTGTTGCATGTATGGGTTTTGCCCACCACCAAAAATTGGGCTCGAGCCCCCCAAACCACCCCCACCCATGCAACTGAAGCGAATCTTTGTTCCTGGACTCACCCACCAAAATCACTTTCCGACCCCCCAAAGCGGTAGGCCCACCCACTTTTATAGCAGACAATACATAGGACTTCAATGGGATACTACACTGTAACTAAAAATTCTGTTCAAAAATCTTTAGCGCTGGGTCATCCACGAGCAGTGTCCGAGTTTCTGCGTGGTGTGAACCCCATGCAAGTAGCAATATGGATGTCGTTCCTCTCATCAACGAGACTACTATACTGTTTTCGAAATTTGCACCTGGCAGACTTTAGCTAGAAACTAAGAGCCTGACAAAAAAATCGACTTTTTTTGGCAAAGCGCCAATTTTTCTGCCGATACCAGATTCGCATTCCACAACCTTCAGGCATCTCGAAAAAACTACCATATATGGATCTACGATCAGCCCTACCAAAGTTACACTCGATTTTCTAACGCTGACAAGCGGTCAAAATTTTGTTCTCCCATAGTTAAGCACAAAAATTCGATTTAAGATCGAACACATGGGGGTTTTTTCCTTCCAACGAATTTCGGCTTCACGTATCTATATTATTTCTGACATGCTGAATCCATACGGTCACATTGGTTTTTGCTCTACCACTTTGATTTCTGCTTCTGAAATTTTACCTCGAAGTTAGGGTGTCCACCTGAATTTCAGAAAGGCATAGCCCAATGTATCTTGTGTGGCCCTGGCCCGAGAACCCATACATGTATATATGGATCTGTTCCAACAATCAGCTTGAGATTACTATACTGTTCTCGAAATTTGCATATTGTACTTTGCTTGGAAGAAAGGGGCCTGACAAAAAAATCGACTTTTTTGGCAAACCGCCAATTTTTGTGCCGATTCCAGATTCGCATTCCCCAACCTTCAGGCATCTCGAAAATACTACCATATATGGGTCTACGATCAACCCTACGAAAGTTACACTCGATTTTCTAACGCTGACAAGCGGTCAAAATTTTGCTCTCCTATAGTTAAGCACAAAAATTCGAGAATTTAAGATCGAACACATGGGGATTTTTTTTCCTCCAACCAATTTCAGCTTCACGGTTCTATATTATTTCGGACATGGTGAATCCAGCGGTCACACTGGTTTTGCTCTACGACTTTGATCTTTGCTAGAAATTTGACCTCGAAGTTAGGGTGTCCACCTGAATTTCAGAAAGTGTTGTTGTCTTGTCGGCATTAGAAAATCGACTGTAACTCTGGTAGGATTGATCGTAGACCCATATACAGTAGTATTTTTTCGAGATCCCTGAAAGGTTGAGCAATGCGAATCTGGAATCGGCACAAAAATTGGCGGTTTTGCCAAAAAAGTCGATTTTTTTGTCAGGCCCCTTTCTTCTAAGCAAAGTACAATATGCAAATTTCGAGAACAATTATAGTAATCTCGTTGATGAGAGGAACAGATCCATATATACATGTATGAGGTTTCGGCCAGGGCCACACAAGATACGTTGGGCTATGCCTTTCTGAAATTCAAATTGGACACCTAATTTCAAAAAGTAAAATTTCTAGCAGAAAATCAAAGTGGTAGAGCAAAACCCCTCTGACCGCTGGATTCAGCATGAAAGGAACCATAGACCCATTGAGCTGAAATTGGTTGGCAGGAAAAACCCCAATGTGTTCGATCTTGAATGAATTACTGTGCTTAACAATGGGAGAATAAAATTTTGACCGCTTGTCAGCGACCAAAAAAATCGAGTCCTTCTTTGGCAGGGTTGATCGTAGACTCATATATGGTGATATTTTCGAAATAGCACGAAGAAAAAAAAATGCGGAGTCAGGCCAATCGGTACAAAAATTGGCACAAAGCCAAAAAAAGTCGGTGAAAAAGGCGAGCTTTCCTCGCTTCTAACTAAAGTTCAATATGCAAAACTTTTGACGCAGTTATTATAGTAGTGTCGTTGATGAGCCCTTCCCTTGTTTGTTCGTTGGTTCAAGAGTGGCGTTAGAGCGGATGATGATGGTCCATGAAACTCGCTGCTACCAAGTGTTGCGGGCCAATTGGTGAATCGAGATCTCATGGAGGCAACCGCTCCGTAGACCTTCACTCTAGCCCAAACACACAATATCCAAATATCCATACCCCGACCAGATGTTCCAACCACATGAATCGCTACTGCTTACCATGCCTCCAAAAGATATGCACTCAACATCCTTAAGACCAGTTTAGATGACGCATGCTCACGAGCAGATGTCTGTACTCCGCCACAAGAGTGTGTCCCTGATGCAAACATGAAAACCTACTGTTTCTGTCCTCACGGCTCTGTAAACGACAGTACATGCGGTGTGGACTGCACAGAAAGGATGACAGTTTGTACGAAGTCGGCTCAGCTTCGCAATATTTCTACAGTTGCACTGCAGGTTAGCCTCATTATCTACATGTAAACCGGTTATGGTAAAGAAGACATTTTAGGAGCTGCTGAGTTACGTAAGTGCCCCGACGATGAAGTGTTCAGTCCGGCAGCTCGTTTCTGCACCTCGATTACCAATCTGGCACTCAGATGTTGGGAACTTGGTGCAAAACATGTCCCAGAACAAAAAGTTGCATATTCAGAGCAAACAGCAATTACGGCTGGGCCAGCGCAGGCTCTCAATGCAAACACATAGCGAACACTTCGTTTGGCGATCACTTCATGGGTCATTTGATGCATCTCAAATCGGACGGTGATGTGGCCGACATGGAAGATATGTCGTTGGCTGAAGGAAGAATCTATTTTTGGTTAGGTAAGTGTTTTCTGAATCAACTAATTTGTATGATGCTCCTGGTTTGAACTGCTGAAGGTATCAAAAGACGCACTGTCAATAACTCTGGCGAACTGGAATACTTTTACGAGTATTTTGATGGACACAATCGCACCGAACTCGTCACGAATCACACCCTGTCTGGACAACAACTCGAAAAATTCAGCCGAAAAAATGAGCTTGCACCTTGTGTCGGGATTTGCAGGTAGATACCTACAGGAGGCAGCCTGCAATCAACCACTGTATATCATGTGCCAAATTAAATGTCGGTGAGACAGAATCAGCAGCATAACTTTGTGGTAGACTCTGAAGGTTTAGATGACGGCCAATTTGTCTACCAGATTTTGCCCCCAGCAAGAACAACCCTGCCAAAACAACGGAACCTGTGTCGACCATCCGTATTCCCTGGAACGGTACACATGTGACTGTGAACCTAGTATCAAAGGGAGAAACTGCTCGCTCAGATGTACTGTATCTCATGTAACTGCATGTTTATATGAACAATTTTCAGTGATCTGCAGTTCTGAGCAGCCGTGTCTGAATGGAGCAACTTGTATCAATGGTACAGATCCTTACAGAAACTACACCTGTGCTTGTAGGTTTGGCTACTCCGGTGTAAACTGCAGCAGACTGGGTATTCCAGGTGATGTATTACCCCCCCAAAAAAAAAAAAAAAAAAAAAATATGTCAGTAGTTTTCGTCAATCTGTGTTCCAATTATAGAGCCGAAATTGCCCTGTCTCCACTGGAAATTTTTACTGTATACTTGTCAGAGAAATGCTGCTGCGGAAGTTGAACTCGACCAGCTTGGTTGTGCAAAAAGACAAGAGTTGCAAACAATTTTTGTCTTCAATTACAAGTGTTGTGTGGCGTTTCAGATCGAACAAAAGTTTATAAAAATCGGAGTCCATTGGCGTACCAATGGAGCAAGCCTATTCTGGTCCGGGTAGACTGGAGCGTCCTGGCATTGTGCCACGCTCTGTCCGCAAAATGAAAATTGCACTTTCTTCAATTTTGACGTTAGCGGAGATTTAACTGCATGCTGGCTCTTGCTCTGAAAAAACCCTGCTGAATTTACAAGAATAACTTTACGAACTTTTCGCTCGCGTCTGTGTCTAAAACTACTACTGAAACTCGTAAATCGTTGCTTTTTTTTTGATTTTTTTATATAACTTAACCTCTAAATGCTACATACAAAGGCGTCCCTACAATCAGACATAGTCCAGATAGGCCCTACTGATAGTTTTAAATCGCTTCGTGTTACTTTCGTTTCTACCTCAAAATCAGTACAGTACAGTCATTCCATAATGTTTGTTTTATAATGAACAGATAAAAGATATGTATGTTTGTACTGTGACACGTTTTATCTGCTGAACGAGGAGTGGGCCAAAATGATCTTATTACCCA
The DNA here is from genome assembly GCA_030248155.1 of Sabatieria punctata. Lineage (NCBI taxonomy): Eukaryota > Metazoa > Nematoda > Chromadorea > Araeolaimida > Comesomatidae > Sabatieria > Sabatieria punctata. Next base: position 11,955 of record JASANB010005876.1, on the reverse strand, counting down.
AGAATTCGTGGACTCGTGGCGTCGTGGCACAAGAATCGCAATTTCAGACTAAAACATCGCTGGAAGATTACAAAACGGCTAAAAATAGATGTATAACTTATCCTATTGAAGTGCGAACTGTACCTGAAAAACCCAATACCAATACTGGACAGCTAATACTTGCATGGCTTGGGTCAAAAATTGCATTATACATTGGTGAACATTCAAGTGATTTTTTAAAAATAGCCATTAAAGCGTTAAAGCCATTCTAGTTCCAAAATTAACAGAAATTAACGTTTTTGGTAGCACAACATATTACATGGTCATGCATAGTTCAGTCGCGTTTCTTATTTTCAGCGCATTATTATCCTAACTCGGCCGAAAAAAGTGTGTACCACTTCACAGCCCTAGGACGTACGTACATGTACGGTACTGGTACATTCTGTACATATCGTTGAAATGGACAATTTTTATTTTAAACAAGAACAGGAATTATTGAATGGTGTACTACTTACAAAAGCGGAACAGTATAAGAAATTCTACTAACTTTTAGTTGATTAAGTAAACCTAATCATGGATCAACTTTTTCGGTTTTTCTAGATCAATTTTCCAGTCAACATCGATTTTTTCGATTTTGACAGGTCCTAATTTGTATTGGGGGACAAAACATCAATACCTGACCTCAATACTTTGAAAGCAGCCCAAATACTTTATCACCAGTTCTAACTCTAGTCTAAATTAATCGCACTTTTTTAGTGTCGATTGTAAATTGGCCAAAAATTCTCTAAGAGCTGATAAACTGTCTGTAGGGCACCCATTCCCTGTTACCTGTACATAGTGTACGTATAGTTTGTTTGACGTTTGTACGCTAGCGTTTTTTCTATCGTTTACATGAGTTAAGACGCTTTCACATATGAGTATATATCTGCATTCTTGTTTTGTAGCGTGCAGTGGTATCAGAGCAGTAAAAATGATTAAAATAAGGTGGTGATGAGATGCCGACTGAGACTGAACCTAAACAATTCAATTTTGTCAAAACTCGTTAACGTTTGTCTTCACAAACCAATTAGTCTTTTCAGCCTCTGTCGCGAACAGAATTTATTACTGCTGTAGATTTGCCTAAGCCGTGCCATAAATAGTGTCAAATTGCTCCTCAGATAGCACCCACTAGGGTGATTGGGGCACGCCCAGGTACAAGGCGTTACGTCATGGCGTGAAACAAGTCCTGCTCTAATTAATATCGAATCTTGACATGCTCTGACTCTTTCATTAGCCTTAGCTGCTTTGTTTCCAGCCCTCGGCCCATGGCGCACGCTGCGCACTTTATGCGAAACAAGCTCGCCAAGCAAAAGTCGCTATGTCCCGTTCGCAGCCCTCCTGTCACTGACCGGAAAGCTACTTTGGTAGCAGCGCACACTCACTAAGAAAACTGTGGAGACAAGCGAAGGAGTCTGGAGCCACCTCAGTCCTCATAGGAGACGCAAGCTGGAGAGGTAGCTAAAATATCTGCGATAGCTACTACATACTAACTGTGTGTTCTTTGCAACTGCAATGCTGACTGAACCGTTGAACAGAAGTGTTTTCTGTTTTTATTAGTTAGTCAGGCACTTGACGCCGTTTATGGTACCGACACCATATATTAAATTAAATATATATGATTAAATTGTCGTGTTCAATTCCAAAAAATTCTGCCGAAAAGTTTTTGGGCATCCAAAACACTCTGCGACCCATAACTTCTGAAGATAGGTAGCGAAATTTGGATGCCAGATTTGGTTTTTGCATCTAAAACTACACCAGAATATCGGTACCTAAAATTCCAAAAACGATTTTGATTTTTTTTGACCCGCAAGAGCAGCTTGGTCCGTTTTCTCGTGGAGAGACAATTAAAGTACTGCTTTTAAAAACATTATTCAATGTTTATGAGAAGGCTTATTATTTAGTGTTATCAGCTTCACACATGACAGGGCTCTTAGAACCTAATTACAATTAAGCACGCTACGTGCTTAAAAGGAAACCTGTGAAAACATCAGAATCACGCGACACTAATCAGGGGAAGCGCGTTTGCGCTTCACGGGGGTTTGTTGGTCATTTTCGGTCTATAAAGATTCTTAGACATCGTGTGTAGGGGCGGAAAATGCGCTTCCTCTATTATGCTCAGGTTTTTTTGTCGTATTTTGTGCCAAAAAGGGGTCATTTTTGGGTGTTTCTTTTAGCTGTAACTTTTGCGTTTGTGAACGGATCTGGCTGGTTTTGTTATATAACTTTTTGGGTTCTATCTTTTCTGAAATTTTCAGCAAAATAGTGTCATTCGATTTCAATTTAGGGCTTCAAAAAGTTTTTTTGTGAGCTGTGATCCTCGGGGTCACTTTTTTAGCAGTTTTTCGAGTTTTTTACATGCTTCTTTAGGTCTTTTGGGTTCGCTTTTTATATCAAAATGTTCGTCATTTTGGGGGAAATCTGATGGTGTTTTTAGTTTTTGTGTACTGTTTTTAGTTTTTGAGTTATTTTCGATGCAATTTTTCGGTTTTTGCGCAACTAATGGAGCAACGAGGGACTGAGTGGTATGTTTGAAAATTTCAGGGTTATATTAGGTTGTTATGGTCTTCAATGCAAGAATTGGTGGAGTTGTCCACCTACTCCTGAACATGAGCTATGGGTTTTTGAACATAGGGTGGTTTTGTATTTTTCCGAATTTATCTACTTGTAACATTTGCATGTGTGAACCGATCTGGCTGGTTTCTGCAGAAGTTGTAGAGGCTGTTGGGTTGTACGTTTTCTGAAATTTTTAGGGAAATCCATTCATTGGTTTTGAATTGAGGACCTGAAAAAATTTTTGTTCGCGAGCCGGAATTGTCATAGTTTGTATTTTTTTTGCAGTTTTTCGAGTTTTTACATGTTTTTTGGGTGTTTTGGATTTATGGTTTATATCAAAATGTTCGCCATTTTGCGGGGAATCTTATGGTGCTTTTAGTTGTTCTGTAGTGTTTTTGGTTTTTGAGTTATTTTCGATCGAATTTATCGATTTTGGCAGAATTTATTGCGGAACGAGCGAATGAGTTGTATCTTTGAAAATTTGAGGGTTACATTAGCTTGTTATACAATACAAGAATGGGTGGATTTGTGCACCTACTGCTGAAGTTGAGCCATGACCTTTTGAAGATAGGGTGGTTTTTGTATTTAAGCCCAAAAACGCCTATATTGCCTTAAATACTTGAATAAGCGAAAAATTTCTCCCTCTGGGAGAGGGCTGGGGAGGGGGTATGGGCCGGCGAGGGGGTAAACCCCCTTACCCCCTGGCCCATGTATGGCTGTAACTTTATAGAAAATTTTCAAACGACAGTATGTGATTCAGTTAGAAGTACCATTGTGATAAAATTTAAACAAAACTTTTCAAATGACAGTATGTAACTTACATGTAACAGGGAGGTCTGCCCCCACCCGGCTTAGGCCAGACCCCCCGGATGGGGACCCCTCCCCCCGAGACGATTTTGCCGACCCCACCTCCGATTTTTCTGGCAAATAATTTTTTGAGCAAATTTTTGCAATTTTTTACAATTTCAGACACAAAAATTGCCAAAATCGCCTGCAAAACAGCACCTTTTAGCTGTATTTCAGCCCAAATTAGCGATTTTTGACGATTTTCAGACAAAAAATTACATTTTTTTTTTCGATTTTTGAGCGTTTTTTAGTGCGCAACCCCTTCCCCTTCAGCGGATGACCTGTTACATGTATGGTATGTAATCCAGTGAGAAGTAGTGTAGTGCAAAATTTTCAAACTACAGTATGTGATTCAGTGAGAAGTAGCATCGTGATAAAATTTGAACAAAACTTTTCGAACAACAGTATGTAATCCAGGGGGAAGTAGCATTGTGGTAAAATTGAAAGAAAATTTTCAAACGACAGTATGTGATTCAGTGAGAAGTACCATCGTTATAAAAATTTTAAAAAAATTTTCTAATGACAGTACGTAATCCAGTGAGAGGTAGCATAGTGGTAAAATTTAAACTAACTTTTCAAACGCCAGTATGTGATTTAGTGAGAAGTACCATCGTGATAAAATTTAAACAAAAATTTTTTAAGTGACGACAGTATGTTATTCAGTGAGAAGTGTCGTGTGAGTGCGTACATATCATAGTTGTGCTAGCACGTTTCAGGTGTGATTGGGTATTTGCATGCAGTGGTGATTTACCTTAGCTGTCACCCCTGAGTTGTAATAGACTTTAGCCGTAACTGGCAGGTCAGCCGTCAGCGCTGCCCTGTCAGATCATTTGGTCTGTGCGTTAGTGTTCGCCGTGCCTATTTACCCCGTTACTTTATTGTTAGATAAAACCCTGGCCGGTCTTGCTGTCTACGCCACACTACACCGTGCGCCAAGCACTGCCGACACACATACACGCGCCTACAACCACTCGACCACCAACGTGTCACTGGCGACGCCGCTCCACTCGTGTCACTGGCAGACGATCGGTGAAGATTCGCTTCAGTGTGGCCACCAACACTTAGACGTCACCTTACTGCAAACAGCAGAGCTATCGAAGGATAGTTTTTCCTGTCACCTGCCACAACAAACAGGAGTGCTATCGAAGGATAGTTCTTCCTGCCACCTGCAGAAATCATTGGGCCGCCAGCTACCAAGTACTGTTCGTCTTGCAACCTTTGGTGTTTTGCTGTGCGTATGTGGGAAGACTTCGACTGGGACACCAATCAAGCCAACCCCGCACCGTGTTTCAACCGGCGCTGCTACCGGGACGCCGATAGCTACCGCCATAAACAAAGCAACTGCTGCGCGGCAATCATTTGGTTGATTGCCTAAGCTACGCCAATTCTTCAACCAAGTTGCAATTCGGTCAGTGGGTGTACTACAGGCAAGTGACACTACCAGAACCAATGGCTAACGAAGACCCACTCCAGCCTGCAGGCCTCAACCAACAACATGCCCGCCGTCCATGGTCTGTACCAGATGTGCCTCCATTCTGGCCGTTGGGAAGCCATGAGCCGTCTCTGACCTGGGACGACTTTACCTCAGAGCTGGACCTCTGGGTTGAGCAGCAAGAGATGAAGGCTGAAGAAACGATGACAGACCATGAGAAGAACACCACCATCACCAGCCGTCTCGGACCAGAAGCCTTTAGAAGGGTAAGAGCCAGTACACAATTGGACAGATCTACTACTCCACATCAGCAGTACAGAGAGGCATTGTCACGTCTGTTCCAAGTCAGAAAGTCAACAGTGCGTGCCTACCGAGAATTCACTTCCATCAAACACCTCCCTGGAGAGACCAGTACTGAGCTCATGTGTAGACTCCAAAAAGCAGCCCAAGAGTGTGACCTGGCCAACAAGGACCTGAACTACTTCATCACCCTGCAGTTAGTTTGTGCTATTGGAAGTACACACAAACCTGTTCAGGAGAAACTCCTAACACATGCTGCGCCAAATCTAGAGGAATTCTTCAACGCTTTCCAAGCCGCTGAGGTTGCCAAGGCAGATCAAACAGCCATTGATGATTCAACAACAATACCTACTGCAAGTCAGGCAGTCGCTGCTACCTACAAGCCAGACTCGGTAGCAAGGAAGAAGTGGGGACAGAGACCGTGCCCTCAACAACAGCAGTCAAGCAGTCAGCAGTCAAAGCCGGGTGAAAAATGCGGCAATTGTGGTCGCGAGAGACACAGAAACTGTGACAGTTGCCCAGCCCGCAATCAGACGTGCCATTACTGCCACAATGTGGGACACTTTGAAGCTGTTTGCCTAGGGAAGCTGGTGCAAGCAAGGTCGTTCGTTCAGGGTCCATTGGGGCTGTACAACGTGCATTCCAGCTGACAGTGCAAGTGAAGCCACCTGATCAGCTGATGCAGAATATCACCTGTGCTGTGGATACTAGGCTGATATCTCTGGACTAAACCGGAACCGCTCATCCAGAGGTTGTTTCCTGGATTGAAGACCACTGCCACTGACTGCCGTTTGCACAATTTCGACAGCTCCCAAGTTGATGCTGATCTTCGAACGTTCACAGGGAAAACGTCTATTGAGATACAGTTACAGATCACATAACAAGATCGCATTTCAGCGTGGTAACGATGTGATAATGCGGCGCGGTGCCTCTGACTGATGATGCGTTAAATGAGATCTGCTAATGTACATTTACAGATCATCTGCAACAATCGCATTAGCAGATCACGTTAACCGTGCTACAACAGTCAACACTGCGTTCTGGAATGGCACTGGTTGATTCGTATTTAACACATTTAACGTATTAACGATGTGCTAATGAGATCTTTGTAAACAGACCGTCTTACGATAGTTAAATATGATGACAAGCTACGGTTAATGCGGTTACAAGGCAGTTAATGCGATGACAAGCTATGGTTAATGCGATTACAAGGCACGGTTAATGCGATCTCTAATTGTACAGGGTGTGTCAAAAAAAAACAACCCAGCAAGAGTTTTTGCTGTAGCAACCACAAATCTCAACCGATTTGAATGAATCCTGCTTTAAATGAAAGATAAATAAATTCTTGAAAGACTGGTGAAGGCCCTATTAAGATACGATGCATAGTTCCTGAGATATTTTCCTTCAAACTCAAAACAGAGATTTTGGCAGTGAACAACAGCGATTCCGTTGCACTTCACAACAAAACGGATTCCTACCGCTGAGGGGCAACAAGACTTTTACAAATGAAGTAACCAAGCATGTGGCTGGCACCAGAAAAACCTCGTTACGTTAGCCCTGAGCAGTAGGAATCGGTTTATTATGAGAAGTGCAACAGAATAATAAAAATCGCTCTTGTTCATAGCCAAAATCTGTTTTGAATTTGAGTGCAAATATCTCAGGAAGTAACATCATATCTTAATAAAAGCTTCACCAAACTTTCAGAATTGAATTTATCTTTCATATAAAATAGCACTCACTGAAATCGATTGAGATTTGCGGCTGCTACAGTAAAAAATCTGCTGGGTTGTTTTAATCTCTGTTGTGTACTGCCAAAATCTCTGTTTTGATTTTGAAAGCAATTATCTCAGGAACTAAGCAATGCACCTTAATAAAAGCTACACCAGTCGTTCAGAATTTATCTATCTTTCATTTAAAGCAGGATTCACTTTTAGTCACCACCACTATGAACTTCTGTGCTGCACTCTTCTATAATCTTGCTCACGTCATGAACATCTTGTTCATCATTCGCATATTGATTGTCCACAAATTCCACTTCTAAGTCAAATTCTTCAGTGGCGATCTGGGCGATACCAGCAACACCAGTTTCGCTGCCTCGCATCTTTCGTGCCTTAGCTGAGAAATATCCCATTATTTGTTGTGAGTTCAACCATTCATTTGGATCCAAACTTTCGGGTGCCTGATACGTGGTTTCCAGTTCTCTGTTGGGACTGTGTATGATGTAATGCAATACCATAAACTGTCCGTTCTGTTCTCATGTGCTCTGCCACCATTTCTGGTGTGAACTTTTCTTTCTTTGCCTCACCCTCCTTAAACTTTTGGTCAAGAAAGTTCTTTTGCTTTATGGTAAATCTAAACTATTGAGAAATTATTGGAATGATTGGTAAATTTTTAGAATCTACTGTTTCAATTTTCGTCTGACTCGTCGAGCCCATCCTTTTTCAAGTTGCGGTCCGCAATGAAGCCGATCACATGTAAATTTCGATGCTATATTACTTGTTGCTGTCAGTTCACTGACAGTGTTAAATTTTTCCAACTGGTTTATGTAGAGATTCTGGCTTATATCTTGCAGTGTTTCATGTGTCGGCTTATACACATGATTTCCAGAGATCAAGTGGTTTTCCAGACTGCCAGCTAGCATGTAGGCCTTAATGCAGCCTGCTTCTGGACAATGGAACAATCGGCTTCGCATTTCTGAAACAACCCGAGCAAGCCTTTTCTGCTGTGCATTGCGTGACACTAGTGACACTATCGTGAAGTGAACCTCCCTTTTGTTTCTGAATCTTCCTGCGGGCATGTGCTGACTGTGGTTTGTACATGCGGTTGCCTTTCTTTTCTTGATTTCCATGAATGTGGTTGAACCCAGTAACTACGGCCCGGCTTCTTGGTGTGACCATCATTTTCATGTTGCACCTTTGTTGCAATAAACGCAAGCAGGTTGGGATTTTTGAGTGCATTGTCCTTCAGGTAGACACCTTCTCCAATTGCGGGGTATCCCCATGCCTTTATTTTCTTCCCAATAAGTTCAAAGTGATAGAACGAATCAATACCTTCGAAAATGCATGCATTAAAATGTAGGCAGTTTATCTGCAAAGGTACCAGGAATTGAAGGGGCCTTCTCTCCTTTTTTTCTTTCCTGAACACTCGCAAAGTGGCCTGTAAAGAGACTAACGCCTCGTATTCTGCCTGATCCTGCTGCTTCCATAACTCTTTGAGTATCAGGTTGATCATATTTGATCAACCGATGGCGTTGTCCTCCCGGACAACGTTGTCCTCGGAGGACAAAGGAGGACAAGAGGTGGGAAAAAGAGGACTAAGGAGGACAAGAGAGGACAAGAGGGGGGTCAAAGCGGACATGAGAGGACAAGAGGGAGGTCAAAGCGGACATGAGAGGACAACAGGGAGGTCATGCCCTCCTGCACAACGTTAATGCATGCCAATGTCCTCCCGGACAGGGACCTTGTCCGCCGATGTCCTCCCGGACAGAGTCCTTGTCCGCCGATGCCCTCCCGGACAGGGTCCTTGTCCGCCAATGTCCTGCCGGACAGGCTCTGGGCATGGCCTTGTCCTCCCCATGTCCTCCCGGACAAGGATGTCCTCCCGGACAGCGACCATGTCCGCTTAGACTGAGACCCAAGGAGATAAACTCCTCAGCAGTAGTAACATCATGTCCAGCTCGAACATAATTGCGCACAGCAAGCTTAACATGCGATGCAGCTAAAATAATGAATGACAGTGTTGTAATGCACGCACAAATACTATAGTTTACCCCGATCACAAGGGCCTTTGCCTGACTGGACCTAAATTTTTTCATCCAGCAAAATAGTAATTGAATGCATTCAGCTATTTACCTCACTAAACATCCACTTTCTTACAAGCACACCACTTTGTTCAGAGACATGATGGATGGATGCAATCTGAGTGGCGCTATGATAGCACCTTGAAACAAATAAATATTGAAATAATATGTATATGCCAGCATACAGCAACAACACCTTGCATTATCTGTACGTACATAGCACTGCCGAAGGTCGGGTTTTTCAAGTTTCAGTTGCTCGAGAGTGTGAAGCAGCATAGCTGACACCTCTTCTGCATTCTGCTTTGCCTAAAACCAAAACAGCCAAATGAAGCATTATGAAAGCAAAATATTTGCTAAAGAACAATATACATTTTATGTCTGAAATGCGTGGCACTGCATACCTGGTTGAATACATGGACAAAGATTCGGTGTTCAAATGTGTATTCATCACTGCCAACAGCCTTCATTTCTGCTACAAAATAATGCGCCGTTAAACCTCGCTTTCCAAACCAGTCCTAAAATGGCATAGTCATGAACAAGAATTTATCAAGGATTCAGGTGATGCAGCGCAGCTACTCAACCTGCTGTGTTTCACGAGCTTTCATGGGCAAAAACTTCATGCCATAGTCGCCAGTTATGAAGCAGGTTTCCATATCCATTTCTTGCATAGCACTCGACTTGGCACGATCCATGAAAATTGTTCGCAAAACATGAGCCTTCCATTCTTGGATTCCTTCAAGGGCTCCTTTCATCTTCCATTCTAGTTCTTCTTTCTCTTCTGCATATGGCCAAGATGCGTCATAAAATGCTGTTTGAATTTCACTAGAGACCTGGTTCCACTTTTCACACCGTGAACACACTGTTCTAAACAATATGTAAACATACTCTTTTATAATTATAATTGTTCTGTTCTGTTCTTGTTCTGTTATAATTAGACAGTTAACCTTCTCTCATCAGCAGAATCATGTGTATGATCGTGACAGTTGCTAGCTAACCTTGCCTCATCAGCATCAGACAGCGCCCACTATAAAAAACTCTTAGTTTTGCTTCCAGGAGAACAGTGTGCAATGCTTCTTCACGTTATTACATGAAAACAGTGATCAGCAATGACAGAGTCATCTTTCAAGTGCAGCATATAGTCTCCAGTTATATACTGAAATTGAACTGATGTGAAAAAAAAGGTAAAAAGCAAAGTATCAACTAGATGGATTACTAGTCGGGATTCCTTCAATGACTTGATCGTTGCAGTAACCCAGTTTTCATCTTCACCAATTTCACCCAAGCGTGTTACTAGTGAGATGAGAATTTCATATCCTGAATGTCCTAAAATATTGTATTCATTATGCTCGCGTTTCAAAACGCAACCATGCTATGCATGTTACATGAACATATAATGTTACCATACAGATGGGGAACACATGCCACTTTGCAGTCGCACTAATCCATCTAAAACCATTTGTTGATTGGATATCTGGCTTGTTTGCTTGTAAATTTAGTTTCAGGTTACTTGCCAATTTTTTTTCGTTCTCCTGTAGAACTCCTCATTGTCGAGTGTCCAAATGCTACTTCTTTTGTAATCTGAAATAATAATTTTTAGCACAGTAAAGTGCGGAAGATACAATGATATGATACCATTGGACTACGGAGAAAAGTCAAGAAGGACTCCACAGCTGATGGTTGGATTCTGCATCTGTGAATTGGTTCTCCTTTTTCTGTAACTGTCTTAAGAAGCGCAAGACGTTTGCTTTCTGAGTAGTAATATTCAGATAAATCTATAATATAAATCTAAATTATCTATGGAAGGAGCACAAGTAAAAAAAAAAAAAGAAACCACAAACCAGGAATGAATTCATTGATCATAGCGAGTGGGTAAATAGGTGTAACAAGTGACAACACTTGCATTCTCTCAATTGCAGTAGATGCATCTCGAAAAGCCTCAGCGATATGACTCAGCATTGTGTGTTCGGATGTTGAGATGGTACCAGCAGCTGCAGCTCCTGGACTGGACATAACCAAAGCTTTCAGCAGTTCTGGATTGTCAGGAGCCACTAGTTCCCAGATTTGATCAACCATTTTTCTCACAACTGATGCTCTTTCTCGTTGTTTACGCGGGGGATCCTGATCAAAGCAACGAGCAATATGCAAATTGAGACCCATTGATGTGGCATATTTTCTTAGCATTTCTCGCTGCCATTCAGCCAATTCTTCTGACTTCCCTTCGTCGATATCTGATGGCTGATATGTGTCACCTGTGTCTGATGTTCCTGCTGTTTCCCCACCAGATGATGTCAGTTGTGAACCGCCAGTTTCTGGTACCATTGACCTCTGCTTACCAGTCTGCCGTTGAGGATATCTGCTATGACTCAGCTGAAGTAGTGGAAACAACTAATAATAAAGAAAGGTATCGTAAAAAATTTATGAACTGACACTCGCCAATTCTTCAACCAAACCATTGAGTTCTTCTGCATGAGCACGACAAATTGCTAAAATAAGATATTATGGCAACAAACATACATTGTACAGTGGAGCCTCCATAAATGGGACCTCAATAATTGGGACACCTCAATAAATCAGATAGTTTTGTGTTTACCATTGTATAAATTACGTTTATATATGTACCGACAACTACAGCACTAAATTGACCATTCATAAATTGGAAACTATACATGGGCCGGGGGTGAGGGGCTTACCTCCACCCCTCGGAGGCCAATACCTGCTCGGTCGGCCCTTGACCCCACTCCCTTCCCAGAGGGAAAAGATTTTCGATTTTAAGGTGTTTTTGGGCATTTTCCGTTCCCACTGAGACGAGACGACTTCAAGCCAGACCCCCTCCGGATTTTCCGGCCTATGTATGTGTGGTACCCCCACAAATGTATGAGACGATTTTTTCTGACTCGAAGAGCCTGATTTATAGATGTTCCACTGTAATCCCAATGCAGTAAAACCAACAAACATACGAATTCCAATATCTTTTCTGATATTCTTCAAAAAAGAAAAGTGCTTTCGC